>PVKA01001261.1:113330-152987 GCA_004027165.1 Ctenomys sociabilis
AAAAAAAAAAAAAAAAAAAAAAAAAAAAAAAAAAAAAAAAAAAAAAAAAAAAAAAAAAAAAAAAAAAAAAAAAAAAACAAGCCCAGTCTATCTTTTCAATGTTCTGGAAGCTACAAGTTCAAAGTCAAGCGGAGCAGGGCAGTGTGTGCCTCTCTCTGCTCCTTGCCTGCTTCCTAGTTTCTTGTGCCCAGCCAGCCCAGTCCTCCTTAGCTTGTGACTGTGTCACTCAATCCCCACTGTTGTCCCTGGTCATCTGCTCTGTGTCTCCCTTTTTCCTGCCTTTCTTTCTTACAAGGACACCAGTCACAGGCATTGACTCAGCCTAAGCCCAGGACAGTCTTGCTTCCGAATCCTCATCTCTATTTATCTACAAAGACACTATTTTAAAGAAAGGTCACATTCTGAACCTCCAAGTGACAGGAATTTTGGAGGGACACAATTCAGTTCCTTACAGCCTCTTTCTCCTTTTTCAAATATATATCCTTCTGACAACTTTAGCAGGTAGCCACCCGAGGCCACAGAGTCAGACCCCAGTGCTACTGAGCCCGACGCCCTGGTGTTGAGTAAGGGCCCAGGCTGGCTGCTGTCTATCTCACTAGCTGGATGCTACCAAGTTGACCTGAATCTTCATGTTAAACCTTTGTCAAGGTCCTCTGCTTTGGAAGGCAGGCCACATGCCTTGCATTCTGCAGTGACTCTGGTCTAGAAGAAGCGACCCAGGGCCTAAGGAGATCTGAATTCAATTGCTGGGAAATATGCTCATAAAGACCTGAACCCCTTTCTGTAGCTGGGCCAGAGAAACCAGGGGAGACTGGCTGACAGGGAGAAGGCATCCACTGTGGCTATTAGGGGAAAATAACCACACCACAGCCAGAGTCCAGGGACAGCTGGGGGCTGTGGACACAGACTGGCTGGGGTGGGCCACACACCAATTCCCTCTGCATCTGCCAGCAAAGCCAGAGATGTTTTAGACAGAAAAACCCCATTTGGTCATCTTGAGCCATGCACAGTGCAGCTCCTTAGGCCCTGCCATCTCCACCGGCTGGCTGGCTCCAGGCACCCGTACCGCTGTCCTCACCCCTGGGGACCCTGGCTCCTCAAGGCATGCAATGAATTGCACACATCCATTTGCAGGCCTTTAAAAATCCAATAATTAATTCAAGCATACGGCAGTGTTACTGTTATTAGAACTTGGCCTTTCTCTGGTTCTTTACTTTGGCAAAGTGCTTTTATAATCATTTACTGGCTAAATAATTTAATCCGAGTTATTGCTATGAGCTAGAAGCTCAGAACTTAGCAGGTGCGGAGTGAAGCCTCCGAGAAGGGTGAATGGGATCATGTGACCCTTGGAGGGCTCCCCAGGGCCCTGCACAGCTCGCCCGACCTCCACATGCCCTCAATCGTGCCGGTTCTGATTTATCCAGGGCTATTCTTGTCACAGTGACAGCGAACACGACAGGGGACCTCTAAGCCGCAGAGGACTCAGTTCATGCAAGCCCAGTGTCCTTATTTCATGAAGGGGGAACCTGAGTCTGGGAGCATGCTCTGTCCAAGGCCACAAGGCCGGTAGGACTCTCCTACCAACAAGAAAGGAAGGTGGCATAAACTCGGGGTGAGGTTCTTGAGGTGTCTGCTTTTCTCCTATGTCCTGCTAATACCTCTTTCCACTATGGTCTTCACATCCCAGCCTCAGTGGTCTCATCCTAGGGACAGTGTAACAGCAGAGCCCACTGTGGACCAGGCACTGAGAAACACCTCAGATGCACTCTGTGGCGTCAGTATTCATGGCCTGTTAGCCAGCAGGACCACACTCATCTCAGCTGACTCATGGAAACTGGTGTTCTGGTTTGTGGCTATGAGCTTAGCTCTCTGGGAGGCTGAGGCAGAAGGACTGCAAGTTCCAGCCCAGCCTGTGCAACTAGTGATATAGCAAGAGCCTGCCTGCCTCAAAGATTATAATAAACAAACAAACAAAAGGCTGGGACATAATTCAGTGTGAAGGCCTTTGTTTCAACCCTCAGAATTGGGGAAAAATTGCCCTTTCTGCTCCAGAACTTTTTTGGGGGGAGGGAGGCCCCAGGACATGAGTCCACTAGGGCAGCCATGGGCCACGCAGGCCAGCTCCTGCCCCACAGGTCTAGGGGTATGGGGAGGATGCTGGTGAGGTCTGTGTGGCAGGTACTAAGGTGCCAGACAGGCTGGATGAAGCAGGTCAGGAGTGACTGCAAGGTGAGGGGCGGCAGCCAGGACCAAGAGGGGCGGATCTGCCTTACTAGGGCTTGGGGTACACTGAATTGCTGAGGATGGGGTGGAACAGAAAGGAGAGAGATTTCTTTCCTGGCATTGGGACCCACTCCTCTTCCTGCTCTTTGAATGCCAGGCTCTCTAACCTTGAGGCAGGCTTTCTGACCTTGAGCCAGGTTTCAACCTGGCTAACTTTAGACCCCAGGGCTCACAGCAGGAGTCCTTAGGCTCTCTGTTCCTTGGCCTGACTTCAAGTTATACCACTGAGTTCCTGGGACTGAGGACTTGGGTCTTGCACTGAGCCATATTACCAGTACCCCTGGGTGTGCAGTGTGCAGGAGGCTGTCACTGAACCCTCTGAGCCCTCTAACAGCTCATGCACCTCCCCCTCCTCAGTCTGCCCTGGGGTATCTCTATCTCTGTTTCCTGTTGGTTCTGTCTCTTCAGAGGAACATGAATGCTATCTGCAGGCATGTAGGTAAGTGAACAGGTGAGGCAAACGAAAGAGCCAGTGCAGCCGCTCCTTGCTGGGCTGGGCGCAATGCAAAGCCCTTGACCCTGAGATAGTGCCTTCCTGCCCACACATCCACAGGTGGAGGCCTGGCAGCCAAAGCAGAGTGGATGTTAGACTGAATCCGACGAAAGCAGGTACGGCTGAGTGGTTCATGAAGGCAAGAAGGCAAAATAATAACCAACCTTCCCCAAAGCACCCCCTCCAAACCAACCAACCAAACAAACAAAAACAAAAAAACAAACAAAACCCCCCAAATTATTGCACAATTCTCTTTAAATACAGGATCATCACCAAATGCCCCATGATGGCATTTCTGAGTTCCTCCGAATATAAACAAAGACACCAAAGAGTCCATTTGTTCCCCAACTGTTTCCAGGCTGCTTTGTAAGGCTTTGTGCTTGGATCATAGACAGAAAAGAGATGCTGGGGACCAGGAGAAACTGTATTTATGTTTTTTTCTTCTCTGTGATATGCATTTTTGAAATAGCATTTAGAGGTTTCCAGAATTTTGTAGTAAGAAAGAAATTTCTTGGAGAGAAATTTCTTGACGTCAGAGGCATCATGTCTCCAGGTGGAATGGCAGTGCGGGTATTCTTCCCACATGGTGAGCTCGGCTTTCACACTGAGTGCTCCAATGCCTGGACTCACTATGTGCACTAGGAGGCTGTCTGTCCAACAAGGCACTCACTATTCAGTGCAAAATAGTAGGCTCTGCACAGACTGGGAAGAGGGGAATGGAAGTGAAGGACTTGACTGTCCTATCTTAGTTTAATCATTTTCTTTTTGTGTGTGTGTGTGTGTGTGGAATTGGGGATTGAATTCAGGCCCTTACACTTTCCAGGCAAGTGTTTGTTCTACTGAGCTATCTCCCTGCCCCCCTAACCATTTTCTAAAACTGAACATGGTGGCTCAAACCTGTAATTTCAGCACTTGGAAGGCTAAGGCAGGAGGATTGCTGAAAGTTTGAGGCCGGCCTTGGTCACGAGCTACATAATGAGTTCAAGGCCAGCCTGAACTATATAGCAAGCTCTGTCTCAAAAATTCTAAATAAATAAATAAATCAAGCTGGGCATGGTGGCGCATGCCTGTAATCCCAGCACTCGGGAGGCTGAGGCAGGAGGATTGTTGTGAGTTCGAGACCAGCCTGAGCTACAAAGTGAGCTTAAGGCCAGCCTGAACTGCATAGTGAGACCCTGTCTCAAAAAGACAAAAAAAATAAATAAATAAATAAAATAAAATAAAATAAAATAAAAAATAAAAAAAATAAAAAAATAAATAAATCAGATGGAAATAGCCAGACCCTGTGACAGAGAAGCATAAACAAGGCCCGTTCAAAGAAGAGGTGATTTTAGAACTGGGCTTACAAGGGTGACATGAGTTAGATGGGCCAGCGGGAAGGTGTCCCAGGCCAAGGAAAGAGCATTTGCAAGGGTCTGCAGGCAGGCCTTGGGCAAGGGTCAGCTGGGGCCTGGAGTCTGAGAGGCATGATGGCTCCATGGGGTGGGGCTAAATGTTGCCCATCTTGAACTGATCTGCCCTCATGGGAAAGTTCCGGAGCCTTACTTCTTTCCCTTGCCTGCACCAGTGTGCGGCTGCACCAAGAAGTGGGCCAGAGAGAGCACCGCAGTGGGGCTGTGTGCAGAGCAGGTGGAGCTGCCCGGCTTCTGGGTGGGGTTTCTTTAGGGGACAAGATTGCTCTGGAACTACACTTCATGGGTGCCCAACACCAGAAAAGTGCCTGCCTGGAAATGGTGGTATTTGTGACAGGAGAGCTATGCTTCATCTTGTAAAGAAAGACACCATGAAGTGTCTCTGGCCGCACAGCCAGTCTGCAGGACAGCTGGAACCTTTGTGCATCAGCACAGCGGCCACAGACCATGCATGCGCAGATGCACTGGGTGCCAGCCCATCTAGCCTGGGCTGGGGAGGCGGCCGAGAGGGAGCCTGTGCGATCCCCACTGGGGCACATGCCCTCACCCTACCGTCTCTGCATTACCAAGAGGCTCTGGGACTCTGAGGATGAAACACTCTGAGACTTGTAAGGCCACAAAGGGGGCTGTCACCTCCCCCTGGCTGCACAGGCCAGAGATGGGAGATGACAAGGCACAGACTGAGAGGCCAAAGCAATAACGACATAAAAAGGCAATTTTTAAAAGATGCATAATCATAGTTCATGTGAATCTCACAGCACCTCTCTGAGGAAGGTATGACCATGCCAATCTGAAGGTGGGGAAACTGAGTCCTGGGAGGTCAATTTGCTTGCTCCACAGTGACACAGCTAGGAAGGAGAAAAGACAGGATTCAAAGTCGGGCTGTGGTGCCAGTTTGGTGGTGTTTTGTCCCCCACCCCCAGTTGCATAATGGAGGCTCCGGCCCCAGTGCAGTGACAGGAAGAGGCCTCAAGACCTTTAATAGGCCATGTCCAACGAAAGGTCACTGAGGTCAGTGACCTTGGTATTGACGTCATTGTGATGGGTCTCTGAGGCAGTTCTCTGCTGACTCGGGCTCCTTGTGTCCCTTTGTGCTTGTTCCCTCTCAGCATGCCCCCATCCATATCAGTTCACTGAGGTCTTCATCAGAGCTGAGCAGATGTTGAGCACACACCAGGGAACCTCTTTGCTCTATAAAGTACCCAGCCACAGACATTTCATTACAGCTATGGAAAAATCAGGAATACACATGGCTTAGTGCCACATGGCTACTGCATGACAATCAGGACTTCAGCCAGGGGGACAGGAAAGACACAGAAGCTTTGGACCTGAGAATGACAGGTCACCTCTGGGCACTGAGCCCTGGGGAGGGCATGTGGGGTGACCCCTCTGCTGAGTGTACCTAAGAGGCATTTAGGAAACCAGCCAGGGGTCATTTAGGAAATCAACAGGGCAAAGTGCCCTGCAGCCTCAGGCTTCCCCTGTGGGTGCCAGGTCCAGAGAGCAGGCAAAGCCCTGATGACTTTACCACCATCTGGTCCCACAACCAACTCCATGGCTCCTGCTGTCCTGTGACCACAGCCTCTTCAATCTGATTCCCTCATCTAGAGCTATCTATAGCCCCATAAATGACCTGTGCCCCCATCCCAATGTCCTCTGTGTCTGTGGTGAGCCCAGGGGAGACCATCCACCAGTGTCCTAACCTCTTAATCTATGTATCCAACCTCCTGTGATAAGAGTGGCTGTCACTTAGAAGGCCACAGGTGTGGTGCAGTTAGGGATCCTTAGAGGACTTTAGCCTGTATCATCTGATAGGCCCTGAGCCCACTGACAAGTTTCCTCACAGGGACATTGAGGAAGAGACAGACACAAGGAAGGCAGGAAGATGGGACTGCAAGCCAAGGACAAGGGGACACTGTAGCTGGAGAGCAAAGTGGAGTCTCCAGGGCCTTGGTCTTCTGGCCCCCACAAGGGGAAGAGAACTTCTTCCTGTTGTTTCCATTTTTGGAAGCCAACAGGCTGCCCAGTCTGGAGTCTGTTCCTTTCTGCACAGTCCCTGTGTACCCTCCCTCCCACCTAGGGTCCTGCTACTTTGCCAAAGGCTTGCAACGTGCAGTCCTTTGCCCACAAACTCCTTGTGGGCAGAACAGTGCTTGAGGCACTGTGTACTTCCCATGGTCCAAGTCAGATCAACAGAGAAAGAAAACTACAGGAAATCCCAAGGGTGAGCCATAAGGCAGCGAGGTAAGGCCAGGTCAGGCCTATGGTGTGTGCTCCCTTCTGTCTCTGGGCAGTATGGTCCTTCTCAGAGCTGCAGGGACAGGGAGGGGGCCCCTCCTGCACCAGACTCTGATGACATGTGTGGGTTCTGTACATCCCTTGGGCAGCGATGGGGGCAGGAGCAGTCCCTTTCACAGTCACAGACTGGACTTTGAAGATTTCGCATAGTGTGTAAGGAGCCAGAGTCTCAGGGACACACGCAGTAGGTACCCAGCAGATTCCTACCTACCAGTCAACTGTCACCTTCCCAGCAACCCAACCACATATCAGAGTAGCTTCCTGGCTCACTTGGTTGGTGGCAAGGGCCACGCTGAGTCCCCAGCCCTACCTCTCCTGGTTCCAAGGTCCCAGACCCTGCAAGAGGCCTGGTCCTCTTGCAGCTCCCAGGCAGGTTCCTACACTGGTCCCTGGGCTCAGGATACCACATAGGATTCCCCAGCGATGCCCAAGGACTCTGACCCTGAGTTAGAGCTCTAGGGCACCTCCTCTCGGCCCAAGCTGGGCTTGGAGCGGGCACAGGTGCTGCTCACCCCGCACCTTCCGCTCTTTCTTCTCCACACCCGCCCCTGACTTTATGCGGAGGGCTGCGCAATGGGACCCAGGTCCAGTGCTATGGGGTTGGTGGGGGTGGGGAGGGACTCGGAGCCAGGTACACCTGGGAAGAGGCACCCGTAGAGCGATGGGAGGGACCTGCCTTTCCACCTCCTTAGCCGACCCTGGGGCCTCGAGAGCCACCAGCTGCTTCCCGCTCCAGGGAAACCCGCCCCTCCTTTCCCGACGGTTGTCCTTTAATACAGCGCTGCGTCCTTTTTCTTCCCAGCCTCTCACTAAGCAGCCGTAGTCTTTGCCTTCGCCGGCTCATCCTGACGCCCCGTTCCCCGTCCTTCAGGACTCTCCAGGTCCGCGCGGCCGCAGCTGGGCAGCCTCTCCTGTCTTGCACTGCCTGGACGGGGGGTGGGTGGTGGGTGGGTGGGGGTCGCGCCCGTCCCTAGCTTCCTCAGTCCCTTTCGGGTTCCCCACCGCCCCACCCGGCGCTTTTCACTGGGGCGTACAAGGGTCCCCGAGACACCCCCGCCCCAGCCCTTTGTGTGGCGGTCGGGCTCTGCGTCAAGGCGAAGGCACACAATCCCCCTGCGCGCAACCGGGACGCGGCTGGGCGGAGGCGACGCGCGGAGGAGGCGGAGGCGGAGGCAGCGCGGATCGCGAGCTGCGCCCCCGCCCGGCCTGCGCCGCCTCCGCCATTGCTGCGCGCGGGAGCATCCGACGCGGAGCGAAGAGCGAGACTAGAGCTGTCGGAGCCCAGACCTGCGGAGCGCGCGCTGGGTGAGTGCGGCTGAGCTTGGACCTCGCCGCGGGCTGGGCTGAGGCCGCTGCGGTCTTGCGTCCGCAAGCACCGGCTCCAGCACAAGGGACGCCTCCGGAGGGGCCAGGCAGGGGCGGCGCCCCTTTCCTCTCTGCGTTGTGCCGGGGCGCCGGGGCGCTGGGGCTTCGTCTCGCTAGCTGGGTCCATAATACGCACAGCCCCAAAACAGGACATGCCTGCGCGTCCTCGCGACCCCTCCCCTGTACTCCCCGCGCCCTCTGCGCCCCACCCAGGCCCTGGCTCGCCGTGACCTCGGCGCCACCCTCCCTCCGCAGGCAGCAGCCCCGAGTCCCCAGGAACCATGGTTAAGTTGGGGAACAATTTCGCGGAGAAGGGCACCAAGCAGCCGCTGCTGGAGGATGGTTTCGACACCATTCCCCTGATGACGCCCCTCGATGTCAATCAGTTGCAGTTCCCGCCCCCAGACAAGGTAAGTCCCCCACCCCTGGGCCCCGCACGCTGCCAGAATGCGCACCCCTCAGTCTCCCGTGACTACAACAAAAGAATCGCCCTGTGCGCTGGGGACGCCAAGTGTGGGCGGCTCCGGCCGCCGGAGGGATGCCGGGCGAGTACGCCCTATCCGCGCGCGCTTGTGGACCCAGCGATATTGAAGGGGGGACTCCCGTCTTGGGTGTCGGCTCTTTCCCGACCACAGTGTCTTCTTAATTTTTATGGGAGTCGTGTTGATGTGGAGTTTACCGATTCCCTGGCTGCCCTACACTTCCCTTGCCCTGTGGCACCAGCGGGAGTCTGGGGGCGCCCCCCGCTGTTTCTGTGCCTCTGGAGCGGTCCAGTTTCGCTCTGATCGGCCTGTTGAGGTGGGAGCTGGGCCAGGTGCCCTTTCTAGGGTCGGCTCCCCTCGTGGTCCCTTCTGCGCAGCCCTGGCAGGCTGGCCTGGGCGCTGTCCTTCGCCTTCCTCTTTGTTTCTTGGTGCCGCCTCCAGAGCAGCGCCAGGCTCACTCAGGATTAGCGTGACCCGGAACAACTGTCCCTCAGCCTGTGCCTGGAGCATTTCTGCTCAATTTAAAGAATGCCCT
The DNA here is from genome assembly GCA_004027165.1 of Ctenomys sociabilis. Lineage (NCBI taxonomy): Eukaryota > Metazoa > Chordata > Mammalia > Rodentia > Ctenomyidae > Ctenomys > Ctenomys sociabilis. The sequence goes on from PVKA01001261.1 coordinate 122,199, forward strand.
CTTTGGGGGAGCGTGGCATCCAGTTAAGTTGTTACCTTTACGGTAAGACCGTCTTCTAGACGTTATCTAGAGATAACGACGTTAACAGGACCTTAAAAAAGTATTGTCAACTGTATTGCAAAATTCGCCTAAAATTGGGAGGAGGGCTTGCTTTCCCACCCCCACCCCACCGCGCTCCTCCCCCACCCTGTTCCCCAAAGTCCTTTACATTTATTGTCTCATCTGGTCCCTGGTGGAAAGACTCTGACTCAGGGCTTTGCCCTGCCGCCTGCAGGGGTGTGTGGCAGTATCCTTGTGAGTTGTCTTCCTGGAGGCTTCTTTGTGCCTGTGGCATCCCCAGAGGTCATTCAGCTCCCCAGGGAGCTTTTGTCCCCTGACTCTATTGTCTGCGATGTAAGGGTGGGGGCTGGCAGCAGGTGTTTCCACCAGGAAAAGGGGACCAGCTGGTCAAGCCAGTGCCCCCCCTGGGGGCCACTCTAGTCCACTCAGGACTGAGCTCAGGCTTGGCTGGGGGCCTCACCTGAGGCTTCTGGTTACACTCTACCCCTCCTTGCGTGGGTGCTGGGTAGACCCTGTTAGGGAAGCCTGGACAGGACCCCCTCTTCCCCTCCAGCCTGAACTCCAGCTGGTCAACTGAGGAGCCCTGTGGTTGGTACCCAGAGCTCTGTGTCCCCAAGTGGCACCTCTGTCAGGTGACCACCTCTGCTGGGCTGGAGCCTCATCTTCATTCTAGTCTGTTCCATTCCAGTGCCGCCGGGCACAGTTGGCTTATTATGGGAAGAAGTGGTTCAGGCAGGTACAGAATTCTGGGAAGCCAGGCCAGGTGCCCAGGGGTGGCCTAGGAGCTCTGGAGGCACCAGGTCTGTCAGCCTTGGGAATGTTCAAGCTGAGGGCTGCCTAGTGGGCAGGTGTGCAGGAACTGATGGGTGCGTTAGCAGTCTGCCAAGGTCACAGATGAGGAGACCGAGGCTCAGAGTTTCAGGCTGTGCCCAAGGTCACTGTGCTGAAGGTTATGGCTGCCCAGAATGCACCGGTGTCTGCAGGGCCTCTCACCCCATGTAGTTTGTACGGGACCCCTCACCCTTGACTTCTCAAGCAGGATCAGGAGGCCAGTCGCCTGCCCCAGGTGGTGTGGCTTCTGAGTGCTGGTTTGCACACCTGGGGAAGATGGAGCAGAGAGGCCATTGTCACTGGGCTGGTGGCAGTGGCAGGGATGCCCTGGGTCCTTTGTGGTGGGTGCTCCTTCTGCCACTTCACAGGCCAAGGCTGAGTCCTTAGTGTGATAGCACTGTGAGACCACTGCCGAGGTGACTTCCATGCCCAGGTGTGGAAGAAGGCCCAGAGGGCTCAAGGGACTGTGCAAGGCCACTAACCTGTCACTGGCAGGTGCAGATTGAGTCCAGGTGATATTGTTGCTGAGGTCCCCTTGCTAGGCTGGGCTCCACAGATGTCTTCCCCTGCAGTCCCTGACGAGATGAGGTGTGCTGTCAATGCACACCACAGCATGCCCAAGGCCGCGCTGCTAGAGGGGCACATTGAGATTTGAGGATGTCGACACCCAAGTGCCAATCCTGCCCACCAGGCACATGTAAAGGAGCGACAGGGCAAGGTGTACGGCATAGTGCTTGGTTCTTCGCAGTGCATACTGGCCCAGGCCACTCCCTCCGCCTTCTCCCCTGGGCTGACTGAAGGCTCACAGCTTATCCTGCAGGAACGGCCATCTGGGGTGCTGGATTTTCTGTTCTGCTGTTGATCCCACTGTAGTGGACAATGGGACCCTCTCTGCTCTTTGTCTTCCTAAAACTATGGGCCAGCTGGTGAAGGGACAGGTCTGCCCCAGAGGATAGGCATGTGGCAGCTGGTTCTCTAAAGCTCTGGCAATAAGAGATGTGGGACCCCCTCATCCTCACCCACGAAGCTTCTCCTCCAGTGGAGATGGAGAAGCCCACAGTCTCTGGCCAAAGGGTGTGATGCAGGTGGAGTGCGAGAAGCTGGGGCCCATGGGTGACAGGGTCAACTCCCAGGCTTGGAAAACCCTCCCACTTCATAGCAGAGCAAGAAGGGGGTGAGAGCCAGGAAACCTCGGGGTGCAGGAGGGCAGAGAGGGCTGCGGATGGAGACAGAGCCTACTGAAGTTGCACCTGCAGGCCCTGGACAGTGCACTCTGTCTGTTGTCCACAGTGGCAGGTGGCACATAAGGTCCTATGGGAAAGAAAATGCACCCTCCCACAGCCCTGGGCAAGGCTGGCACTCTGCTGGCTAGAGAGAGCACTGGCCTAAGAGTCAGGGGTTATACAGCCCCATCTGGTCATTTATTAGCTGTTTGACACTGGCCAGCAAGCTGACCCTCTCTGCCCTGTGTTGTACGAGTTCCTGCCAGGGGTTGTGCTCTGGATTCTGAATGGGTAATTGCTCTGCAGGTGCTGGCACAGGGAGGTTCTGGTGAGGGGTGGCTGAGCTGTTTGAGAATTGTTTCCTGGAGAGATAGTGGCTTTGGATAGGATTGCTCCCAGCCTGCCCACTGAGGCAGAGGTGTCTGGGCCCATGGGGATCCCCACTGATGAGTGCTGCTCTGTCCCCTGACAAGGTGGTCGTGAAGACAAAGACTGAATATGAGCCTGAGCGCAAGAAGGGCAAAGGACGCCCTCCCAAGATAGCTGAGTTCACCGTCAGCATCACAGAGGGCGTCACTGAGAGGTTCAAGGTAAGTGACCCCAGGTGGGGGTGAGGCAAGTGACTGCAGAGGGGTGCAGGAGGATGAGGAAGAGGGGGTGATGTTTGGGAGCGGCTCCTGGATGTGCAGGCTGTGGTTCCCGGCTGCCCGCTCAGATGTTATCCCCCTTTCATTTCTCAGAAGGATTGAGGATCACGTATTTTTATAATAGGGCCAACCCACTCATGAATGTTCTTTTAGATAAAGTTATAATAAACACACAGAAAAGTCACTTACCAAATGTTGAAGCATTCGCCTAGCAGCTCCAGGCAGGAAGCACACAATAGCACAAGATTAGCTCCCAGCACTCACTGTACACGAGCCTGGCCCATGTCCTTGGGTGGTGTGAGTTCATGGACATGGGCACAGAGCGGCCACATTGGTGTGGCAGGGCCAGGACCCCACAGGGGCAGAGGCCTGGGGCCACTGAGGAATAGCTCTGGGGCATAGAAGAGAACAAAAGTGATCCTTGGCCAGACACACAGGGGCTCTAGAGTTAAGGTCCTCTAGGCTGGAGGCCCCTGGCTGGTGCTCCTGTCATCCCACTCAGATACTTGTGTTCCCTATTCACACTGGGGACAGCACACCTCTTGTTTCATTTCCCACACAATTTTGTGTCAGTTCTGGGAGGTACCTGCTATGGCAGGGAAGCCAGAGAGGGGCTTCATGGAGTGACTGGGGACAACAGGGGCTGAAACAACCTTCAAGTCTGTCCTTCCTGTCACTCCACACTGCCCCTTGGTCTGCCCCACTCTCCTTCACGTCCCTGGATGTTTACTCGTGATGGTCCATGTCATCTTCCGTGCAGCCCCCAACCCATTCTCCTGATAGCAGGTATTGTGGGAATGCCCATTTCACAGATGGGACACTAAGAGCACAGTGTCTGCATCTGCCCTCACTGTTCCATGTCAGGGCATCATGTGCACTCAAATGCACCTTGGTGGCTCCAGATGAGCAGATCATACATGTGAGGCTTGTGGCCAGCCTGAGGTGCACTGACCCAAGGGCAGCACCTGTCATCCGCTCTGGGCTTCCTCTGCTCCCATTGGCACCTTGGGAGCAGCTGCTGACCCCAGGTCGAAGCAGGAGTAACTTGAAGCCAAGGTTGCAGTGTCAGGATGTCCAAGTGTGTCTGGGCTTTTCGTCCTCAATTTGTTCTGTGCTTCCCAGCCCTGTAACTTTAGGTCCCTGCAGAGCAGGGAGCAGAGAGGTGCCTGAGTGGCTTCTGCGCCTATTGAGTGGTGTCCTTGGCCTGTGCTTTTCCCATGAGGTCATCTGTAACAGGCCCCTGGGTGCCTTGCCCCAGGCCTGGGTGACGTACACGTGCTGCCAGGGCTCTGTGTTGCCAGGGCTGGGACCAGGTGTGATGGCTTGGGCCCTGTTGCCTGGAGCCTGAGGCCCACCCGGAAGCCCTCAGGTGATCTGTGCCTGCATCTGGGGACTGGCTGCTGGAGCGGGAGCCTTGTGCCTTCTCACTGCCTTCTCGGGGCTGCTGAGGGCATGCACCTGTCAGCTGTTTGGTGCTTAGCTTCTGTCCCCCTTTATATTCATAGCTGCTCCCCAGGGGGCCCTGGTTGGCTCTCCCCATCAGGCTGTGCAGTCTCTGGTGGACATAAGGTAGCTCTGATTCCCTGTGACATGGTGGCTCCAAAGTCAGTGCTGTCAGTGTGGCACTGGTGGTGTAGTGGTGAGCACAGCTGCCTTCCAAAGTCAGTGCTGTCAGAGAGACCTAGTCTCAAAAAAAAAAAAAAAAAAAAAATTTAGGAAAGCTGGAGTGGTAGCACCCACCCATAATCCTAGCACTCAGGTGGCTGAAGCAGAAGGATCTAGGAGAGTTCAAAGCCAGCCTGGGCTCCATAGTGAGAGCAAGTCCAACCAAAACATCAAAACAACAAAAGGAAAAAGTCAAATAGCTAATGCTAGCATTAGCTGCCTACCTCAGGCCTAAGGTCCAGCTTCAGGAGGACACTTGCCAGCCCCAATCCAGACCCGCACTGTGCTGAAGTCCCCAGGCCTCTGTGAGCCCAGCCCCCATGCTGTGTTCCCAGCCTGACTGGCTTCTAGTTCCTTATCTCATTTAGCTTCATAAATGCTGCCCAAGTTGGGCACCAGAATCATCAGCATTTCAAAGCTGAGGGAGACTGAGGCGGAGCGCAAGCTCCCTGACTTTGCAGGGAGCCTCAGCCCGTGGTGACCATGGTGCCTGGCAATTGTGTTTCTGTACAGGCCTTGCTTGATGGGGTCAGACCCTGCCATGGGGCTGCACTGTGGGGCTCACAGAGCTTGGCTCCTGGAGCCTTGGATTTGCACAGGCTCAGGACTGTGAGGAGGCCCATGCCAGCACCCTTCTTGTCCCACCTCTCCAGGTCCCCTCTCTAGGAGGCTGGAGGGCTCTCAGGGAGTTGTAGGTGGCCGTGATAAATAATTCAGAATGTAAAAAAAGTCAGGAGTGATGGTTTGTGCCCAAAACCCGAGCACCTGGGGATGTGTGCAGGAAACTTTGCAGCCTGTGGTGCAGAGGGTGGGCCTGGTGAGCCGAGGTCCCTCCACCCTGGTCAGTGACCTTGTGCAGGGAACCAGGCTATAGCAATGCCTGGGGCAGGAACCTTGGCTGAAGAGCATGGACAGAACTGACTTACAGGCAGTCGCAAGCCAGTGATGGCAGCCTCTGGGTACCATCTCCCTGGCGCCTAACACAACAGCTTAATAAGTACATGCATGACTAATTGTGCTACCAGCCCCGTGAAGCGTGAAGGGGACTCGGCGAGGTTTCTGGAGTGTCCCTGTGGGACCCTTGCTTATGGTGTAGGCTCAGCTTCAGCTCACTGAGGCCGCTCTCTGGCAGTGATGGGTGCAAGTCCTCCACTAAGGACCCTCCTACCAGGTCCTGCAGGCGATCTGCCCCAGGCCACCCAATTGAATTGTCTAAGGGCCACCCTGAAGCCAGCCGCCTGAGAATGTGTATTTGAACCTGCTCTCCAGGAAGTTCCAGTGTCTGCTAGGTCCTAGGCTCTTGCAGGGTGAGGACCTGGCTTGGCTGGAACCCCTTGGGAATGCTGAGTGCATGCCCTTCCAGGTTACTCCCATCCTCTCACAGCACAGTGGCACCTGTGAGGTCCCTGAGCGCACACACACAGCTCATAGTGTGGCCATTGTGTGGACATGGGGCTGAGCGAGCATGCGGACTAGAGATCAGGACCGGGGTACATGCCCTCCCACTTAGCTCATCACGGCCAGGGTGACACCTTCTGGCCCTCTTGGCCACAGAACAACTTGTGGATGGTGCTGGCTTGTCACCTGAGTGTGAGGTCTTGAGGAGGAGATCCTGCCTTTTAAATACAGAAGCAACAAGTAAGCTGTGCATCCCCTTTGTCTCTCATGTGCATCGACAAGCCTGCTGCGGCTGTGTGCGCCTTTGGACGGCATCCTTGAAACGTCGTTTTGGATGTTACTTTATGATCATCATTCAGTGATTAATCTCTCAGCTGTGAGGTTGCTAGGCTTGTTGCTAGGTAACCACTGCTGGGGAAAGGGCTTTGTAAGACTCCGCCACACAGGGATGGCAGGATGAATCACCCATGGCGGCCAAAAGTCTAGGCTTCTGAGTAGGCTGGTGTCACCAAGAGAAGCAGGCATTTAATTAATCCGTGGTATATCTGTGCTAAGAACTGCGCCTGAGATGTTCCCCAAATGGGCCTGACCACATTTAAAATTGTGCCCCCCCCCCCCCCCCCGTCATTCAGAGTAGCGTGTCCTGGGCTGCCAGTCCTCTCCGAATCTCCACCAAGGTCCTTCCTGGGGCTGTGAGGTGAGTAGCACCTGACTCTTCACTGCTCCCATGCCAGGAGTGAAGGGCTTGATAGCCCTCACCCCTCACCTGTGCCATGTCACCCCCAGGCCCTTGGGAAACGCTGAGGTTGGCCTCCCACAGGAGTACCCTTCAGGATCAGCTTGGCTGGGCCTGGCACTCAGGGGAGTGGGGGAGTCACTTGACCTCCGGTCCCAGATCACCTTGTGGGTGGCTGGTGTCTTTTTCTTACATCCCTAATGACCTTGAGCTTCCTGTGTGCCTGTTTTTATCCCCTGGTGTGGCTCAAGGCATATGTGTTCTCTGTTCACCTGCTATGATACTGTTTCCTTGGCAGTGTGTCATGGATCTTCCTGGTGGGAGTCTTGCCCCAGATCCCAGAAGTCTGTTTGGACACCCAGCGACCTTGAGCCTTGCTGCATTTTGTGGGATTGGCCTCCTGCACTCACAGGTGCAGAGCCCATGGGCTGCGGGTCCAGTTGCAGAGGGGTCCCATCAGAGTAGATGTTACATAGGCTGCATCGTGTGTGTGTGTGTGTGTGTGTGTGTGTTCGTTCACTGCTGTGTGGATTACCTAAAATGTTTAGTGCTGAAATGCTTGAGGGTATCAGGATTCATCTTCTCCAGGTTTTTTCTTTTGGCAATGCATTACTCAGCAGATGCACTCATTTCCTCTCTGCTTCCCTCAAGGGAGAGAGGACAGAAACAGCTGAGTGACAGCCACCCACTGCTGTTGACCTGGCTGCTGCTCAGGCCTGGAGCTTCATGGGGTCACTTCTTTCTGCCTTCTTCGTAGTCTCCAAAGGGCTGACCTTGCTGTCCCAATTTGATAGGTGGACAACTGAGACCATGGAGGTGGAGGGGCGAGCCCAAGGTCAGCTAGGGTGATGAGGGGTGGTGGCAGGAGACCCACATCTATTCGACACCCAAGAGCCCAGGTGCTCTGTCCTCTGCAGCAGAGGGACCATGGGTGACTGCTGCTGACATCCTGTGCCCCTGTCCCTCCCTCAGCTGGCTGGTGGCCCTGAGTCCCCCAGCTCCAGAGGTGGCCCCATACCAAAAGGCATGGGGGAATCCCAGCACCTGGCCTGCTGGACAGAGTCCTTGCTGTTTTGCCCTTCTGGCTAGTGATTAGGGACCTGGTGAGCAGGCCAGTGACTGGTCAGTTGACTGACAGCGTGACTGATGCTTACATGGGGACACTTTGGTGAGTGACACTGGACAAAAGAGGGAGAACTCTGGGCAGTGACAACCAGGATGGTCCGGATCCTCCCAATACACACGTGACAAATTTCAGTGGAGGCCCCAGCATGCTCTAGTTTGCTCCCAGTGGTCCATCTGGAAAGCACCCCTTGGATTCCCTGGCCACTTCTGTGGGCTGCTGTGGTTTGGAGCAGAGCAGACTAGTCAGGATGCCCCAGCAGCTTTGATCCCCACCCTGCAGGCCAGATTTTAAAAGAAGGATGGTAAAATACACAAAACATAAAATTTACATTTTAGGGCCAGCATATAGCTCACAGACTAAGTGCTTCCTTAAGGAAGCACAGAGGCCAGAGTTCGATCCCTGGCTCCGCATGCCACACTGGCCCCACTTTCGGGCACGCTGAGCCAGTGATGGAGTCCAGGCATGGTGGCACACATCTGTAATCCCAGCCCTGGGGAGGCATAAAACAAGAGGATCACTGTGAGTCCGAGCTGCATAGTGAGATGCTGCATGCATGCACGCACGCACACACACACAAAATTTACATTTTATGAGGTGCAGTTAGTGTCGTCTATTGGACTCTCTGTGGTGCCCGAGCACTATGCCTTCATCACCCCAAAGGAGCCCTCCTTCTTGTGCCCCTGGAACCCGAGTCCACATGCTGTTCTCATGGATTTCCTCATGTTGGACATGTCACAGAAGAGGACTCCTATGAGATGGGGCTTTCATGTGTGGTCTTTCACCCACCATGATGATTTCAAAGTCTGATCTGCTGTCACTGGCATCTGTCCTCTCCTGTAACAAGTATCTTGTTTTGCAGATACATGCATTTTGTTCGTATGCTTGTCTCTCTGACACCTGGGTTGTCTTCATTTTGGGCTGTTGTGTACAATGAAGCCGGGACCACTCATATGCACGTTTGTGTTTGAACACTGTGCTTTGGGGTATACACCTGGGCATGGACAGCTGCTTCCTGTGATCTCATATGTGATGTGTGGAAGTGCCAGGATGTCTTCCAGCGCCAAGGCATCATGTTCTGCTTGCGTCAACAATGTGCAAGGGTTCCCATGTCTCCTCCTCGCTGGCACTTGTTACTGAGATTTTGAGATTAGGGCCATCATTCAAAATGAGCGGTGCCTCACATTGGGGTTTGGATTTGCATTTCATGGATGAGCTTTTAGATCTAGGTCTTTGGCCACTGAAACCACTACTTTCTGTGGATGGTGAGTGGGCCAGCCTCATTCTTCTGCATGTAGATGCACACTTCCCAGCACCACTTGTTAGAGAGTTTTTTTTTCCCCATTCAGTGGCCTTGGCATCTTTAATGAAAATCGCTTACCATGGACAGAGTTTTATTTCTGGACTCTTCATTCCAGTCCATTGATTTCTAAGCCTGTTCTGGTGCCAGTACCATGATGTTTTGATTACTGGAGCTCTGCATTAAGGTTTGAAATTGGATCCTCCAGTTTGGTTCTTTATTTGCAAGGCTATTTTTGACTCTTGAGGGGCCCTTATGGTTTCTGTTTTCTGTGATAACAAAAACATCAACAATAAATAACATCAAGGGCCTTTGGTACTGTGCTGAGGGCTGCACTCAGTCTATTATGAACGCAGATGGCCACTCTCATTGTACCAGTGTCAGCTCTTTCAGTTCAGGAGCAAGGCATCTTTCCACTGATTCAGATCTTCCCTCATTTCCTTCGGCAATGTGTCATACTTTTCAGCAGACAAGCCCTTCACTTTTTAAGGTAGGCTGTAAGCCGCAGAGGTGTTAGTAGGCCCTGGACTTGTTACTCATGCGTTTGGCAGGGGTGTTGTGTCATTAAGACCTCGGGGAAGTGTTTTGCTCATTGTCCTTTTGAAATCGCAGCACATGGAAAGTCTTCCTGTTGAGTGTGTTCATAAAGAAGCGTGCATATATCAAAACTTTATATTTCACAGCTATTTTGATATCAGCAGTATTTTGGTGAAACTGGTTTTCTTGCAAGTGTATTTGAAGCACCACTCTGAGGAGCTGTGCTGTCACCTGCCACCAAAGAGGCTGCGGGCACGGAAATCATGGTGGAGGTGCACCAGGCCCCCATGCACTGCTGCTGTGGTGCAGGGCCTCTTAAACCACAGCCAAGAGGGTGTGAGCCATCCTGGAGGGTCCTGGAGGTGCAGCAGCAGCTTGCCTCAGCGCCCCAATTGACAGCTGCAGAGCAGCAGTGTGGTTTCAGGTCCAGCGGACTCTGCCGCCCATGCGTGCTCACACATCAGTGGCAGACATCTAGTTGTCAGACAGCTGCTGGGTGCCGTGGAAGTGCTAGGCTGTCCAGACGGCAGCTCCTCCTGGAGACCGGACACATGCAAGACCTATGTGGGCTCTGGCTTCTTCGTGTGACAGAAGGCGCCTCTGTCACCTGCTGGTACCCTCTCCCTGCTAGCTGGATGGAGCTCTGGACTTGTTGACCAATGGCACTGGTGTGTGTGTATAAGTGTGTAGTAGTGCAGGTGGAGCCCAGGGCTTTTGAGCTATGTCCTCACCTCTTTTTTGTTGTTCATTTTTTATTTTTTACGACACAGTCTTGTGAAATTGCTAAGTGGCCCAGGCTGGGCTCCAACTTGTGATCCTGCTGCCTCAGCCTCCCAGAGTGCTGGGATCCTAGGCTGGGATCCTAGGCATGCACCTGCCCCGCACCCGGCTCCTCCACAATAGCTTCCCTTCTCCCTTGCTTCCCTGTGGAGCTCCCAGAAGGCCACCCTTCCAGCCACATCCATCTCCTACTTCTCCTTTGGCTGTTCTCAGGTCATCCAAGAAGTCCCTTGGCTACTTGTGGACTCCAGAAGATTCTTTGAAGAAGGAGGGTCTCCCTTTTCCCTGTACAGGAAAAGAAAAAAGTAAAGACAATTGTGTAGTCCAGGATGGATTCCTTATTATGTGGTCATTTGCACTGCATCATTTCTTTTCCTTCTGCTTAATTTTTTAAAAAAAATTTTTATTCATTTAATTTTTTTTTGCAGAACTGGGGATTAAACTCAGGCCCTTGTGTTTGCCAGTTGGCTCTTATTCTACTGAGCTATCTCTCTGGCTTTTTTTTTTTTTTTTTTGGGCTCTTCTTTTTAAACAAAATAAAAACAAGAATATGTTCCTGATCCAGGCAAATATGGTGGCCAGGACCTATGTCCCAGGCAAGCTCCTTGTTTCTGTCTGGTGGCCTGGTGGCCTTGGTCCCTGGCCCTGAGCCTGCAGCTACTCTCGAGAGGTCTGGTGTGGGTGCCAGGCACTGCACTTAGGGGAGGGCTACTCTGTAACTGCTCCTTGTTGCACGAGGTCATTTGTTTACTGCAGCCAGGCCATTGGCTCTTCCTGCAAATACATGAGATACACTTTCTCTGGGTGCACAGGGAGCCTGGGCTGGCACCAGGTCCCAGGCTGGCTCCCTCATGCCTACACTCAGGAGGCCCCTGCTTGAGGCCCATCCTTCCTGGCAGCTAGAGCTGGGGATCCTGGGAGAGACCACCTGAGTGGGAGGTCTGTGTCCTTGGCCCTGCCCCACCTTCACATGTGCAAAGCCCCATCTTCAGCCCTTTCCCAGGCTCCTGTCACCTGCTTTGTAGTGTACCCCCACCCAATGGCACAAAGCTCTCAACTGAGTAAGGTAGGTAGGGTGCTCTCCCTGGCTAGAACTCCTGGACGCAGTGGGCAGGGACCTACTCACCACTTTGCTCCATGCAGAAGGGTGGAGAGAGGCCTGGAAAGCAAGAGAGGAGACCAAGTCTACCCTCTCTGTGGCTGTACCTGTGGCCCCAAGGACTGAGCCCAGGGCCGCATGCATGCCAAACAAGTGCTCTGCTGCCCAGCTGCATCCTGACCTTCACGTGGTTTTGAAGTAGTATCTTGCCAAGCTGCCCAGGTTGGCCTAGAACTTGTGAGCCTCCCTCCTCAGCCTTCTGAGTAGCTGGAGTTACAGGTGAGCTAATTTGGCTTTTTATAATGAACCCACTCTTTGGACAAGGGCACTAATCCAGTCCTGAGGGTAGAGCCTTTCAGATCTAGTCACTTCTGGTTAATCCCTAGCTCCTCACTCTTGGCACTAGGCGGAAGTTCCCAACACATGCTTTTGGGGGACATGACCAAACCACAGCACAGAGATAGGGCAGGGTATCCCCGTGGGCTGTTCTTTAGCCACCTCATGGGCTGGATCCCAGTCTTTCAGCTTTTTTCCCAGGGAGGCTGCAATGCTGTGCAGGAGAGCTTGCTGCACCCACTCTGCCTGGACCAAGGGTCCTGTATACCCCCAGGAGCACAGGCACAGGCACAGGGCTGTGCCTTTTTCACAAGTGAGAGAGCTGCGGGTGGATGAGGCCCTCTCAAGGCATTGTGTGTAGCTGAGCAGGGTTTGAACCCAAAGCTAGGATCCTCTCATCTTTTGTCCTGGCACCAAATGACCACTCCAGCCTTTTTTTTTTTTTTTTTTTCTGGCTGAAATCTTCAGGAGTTAAGTTGAATGATGCAGTTTTTCAGGGCTCTGCAGGGTTCACAGAGGGACACTTATGAAGGCAGAGCCAGCCTTGGGAGACTCGAAGGCTGGGAGGAAGCACTGATGCCTGGCTCAGTAATTTCACTCAGTGTTCTAGAATATTCCTAGTTGTCTCATGGGGAAGGGGAGGGCCATGCAAGTCTCCAAACTGGGCCACCCTCTATTGAATTAGGACAAAACGGGTGCTTGGTGACTTGATGGCAATATGTGGGATTGGTGTCAAGAGAGGCTCAGTGTTCTAGAACCTTCTGCAGGCCACAGGTCTGCCTGGGAGGGGAGAAGGCAATGTTGACCTGGTGAGGCCGCCATAGCAAAGTGCCACATAGGGACACTTCCAGGGTGCTTACAGATAACAAAATGTATTCTTTCAGAGTCCTGGAGGCCAGAAGTCTGAAACCAAGATGTCCCAAGGTTGGACTTCTGAATTCTGCAAGGGAGGGCCCCATCTTTCTCCTTTGCATGGGTTGGCTTGTGGATAGGTCACTCCAGTCCTCAGTCTTCACAGTCTTGTCCCCGTGTCCCCATTTCCCTTTTTCATAAGGACAACAGTCAGATTGGCTCAGGGCCCAACCTAATAACCTTAGCTTGCAGTTGGTAAACAAGGTCACCTTTGCAAGGACTTGTGAGGCTTCAGCAGTTGTCTGGAACACCTGTAAACAAGCCAAGCTGTGGGGTCAACAGCTTGCTCTTGGACCCCCTCCTCCTCAGAGACCTACAGGAGCATTAGGCATGGCCCCCAACCTGAGATGCGATGGACATCGGAGAGGCCAGGTCACCTGCTCCAGGTTGTGGTCCACAGTGTGAGTCAGGAAAGCACTATGCCAGGGGCGCCCTTGTGGAGAGCCCTACAGTACCCTCTCAGCCATGCTGGACATGGGGATATGTGTACTGCCAGCAGATTTGCACATGTGGGGCAAGGATGGGTTTCCCTGGGCTGTGCCAAGGAAGGGGGCAAGGCAGGCAGGGGAGGGTGTCATAGCAGTTCCACCTGCTGACTTAGTCTCTTTCTTTTGTCTCTTCCTCCCAGTGGCTCCAGGGACTGTCCTGTTCTTATTTCTCGGTTCTGTGAGCTCCTTGGCCGCCAGGCCTGGGAATCCTGCAATAAAGGTGCAGGCCAGGTTCCAGAGCTGTGTGGAGAAGTTGTTTCCTCACAGCCTGCTGGGTTATTTCTGAACACTGGCAGATGGGGCGCCATGAACCTGGCTCCTGCATGGCTCCCAGGCTGAAGGAGCAGGTGAATGATGTGCCATCTCAGTCTATGGCCCTGCTGGTGGGGATGGAAGGGACAGGGTGTGTGTGTGTGGCATCCCTAGCCAGGGAGGATAGGGTGAGGCAATGGCCCCAGGGGAGTGTGGGTTACTTGGGCCGACCCCAGGGAGTGAGCCCCAGAATAGCAGTGGTCTTAACAAGAGCTATAGCTGCTGCTGTGCCCAGCACACCAGGTTCTGTCCTATGGCCTGGCACTGTGCTGACTCCTTGGTCCTCCCAGAGGCCCGCAGAGTGACACCTATGCTGGTAGACACAGCTGGAGCTGCAGAGCATGTGCACCTGTGGCTGGTGGCTGTCGCCAGCCCATCTTGCCATGCTTGCTGCTCCTGGAGTAAGCAGGGTGCTGCCCAATTCTCCAGCAGACCCCGACGTTTTGCCACCCAGGCTCCACTCCCAGCCTTGCATCTGTGGCAAGGTGGGTGTGGGCAGCCTGGCCCCTTCCTGTCTGCATCCAGGGTCAGGCACGGTACCATATGTGATGTGGGTTGTCCAGATAGACTGGAGTCTTTCTGGCTTTGGGGAGGTGACAATGCCAATGCGGGCCACAGACACTGGAGTAGCGTCAGGCACTGTGTCCATTACATTTCTCTTGCTGAGACAAAATACCCAACACCCAAAGTTAAAGAAGGAAAGGTTTATATAGCTCATTGTGGAGCTTTCAGTCCATACTCAGCTGGCTCCAAGGCAGTGGCACAGGGCAGAACGAAGCTGTTCATGGAGGCAGAAAACAGCAAAGCAGCCAGAGCAAAAGGAGGAGCAGCGACCCAGAGCAGGCCTCCTCCCTCCTTTATATTGTACCTAGGCTGGCCACCTCAGGGCAGGTATAGCACTCACGCCCACAATCCCAGCACTGAGCTATGAGTCAACCCAAAACTTGAGAAGCCTGGGCCATGACTGCATGAGGTTTGGGGGACATCTAGACACAAGCCATCCAACAGGCACCTTACTCCCAAGCTCCAAGCTTTGCCACTCTCAAGGGGGTGGACCCTGGAGGCCAGACCTAGACCCAGATCTAGGAGGAAGGCACTCCTAAGAGGGGGCGTGGTGCATCTCAGGGGCAGATCTCTGGGCACGGAGGAGACATGGCTCATTCCAGCAGAGGAGTGTGTGCTGGGGGGTGAGGAATGGGGATTTTGACAGCTGTAAGTGTGGCCTGCGGCTGGGGTGGAGTCCTGGGGTTCTTGGTGCCAGCCTCATCCTGATCTGGGGTGCCTGCTGGACTGGCAGGTCCAGCAGCTGCATGGACCCAGAGCTATGTGCAGGAGGCCATGTAGGCAGGCCATCTAGACCATGCCCCTGTCCCTGTGCCCTGAGTCACCCTGCAGTGCAGTGGGCAGGGCAGGTATGAACCCTGGAGATCAGGAGCCCTGGGAAGAGGAGGCAGGTGCCCCTAGTGATGACGAGGTTTGCAGCTTGGTAGTGGCTGGGAAGTGGTGGAGTCCTAGTCCAGAGAGATTGTCTGAAGTGGGCGGGGCTCCAGCAGGAGAGCTCTAGCACCTGCAGAGCCTGTGCTGGTGCCTAAGCAGCTGGTGCAGGGGCTGCAGGTGGACAGGCAGCGGCGGCATATTGGCCTCTAGCTTCCCAAAGTGCTCTGCACATTCAGCCCACATCATATGGTTTACATCTTGCATCTCCTGTGGTCCTGGCTGGCACTGGCTACTTCTGTTGGCTTTCACCGGGTGGAAGGGAGCCCCATCTCCCCGTGGACACAAGGCCAGGCTCCTGAGGTTGGCAGGGTCTACTTAGATGAGCCCAGGCTGCACCTGGGTCTCTTCTGCAGCACTGTGCTCCCCACCTCTGGGCTAGTGAGGTTCTCTTGTGTGGTGGCAGGGGAAGGGGTAGGACGTAGGGAGCCAGCATTTCTGCAGTTGGGTGTCCAGTGCCTTCACCCACTTCCTGGTAGCTGCCTCTCTTGCCTGAGCTGGAGGGGCCGCTTGGACTCATAATCATACCCTGCCCAGCTTGCTAGCGGCCAGATAAACATCTTTAGAATTCTGATGGAGTGTTCCCAGGGGTCTTGAGCCCGGTGGCCTCTGGCAGGGACAGACCTCCTGCCTCCGTGCCAACTGTCACCATGCTGCAGTGATTTCCACTGTGAATGGCAGCAGAGCACCTTTGTGCTGGGCTGGTATAGGGCTCAGCATACAGCACTGAGGAACACCAGTCCCTGTTCCCATGGACGCACACTGACCTGCAGGGCACAGGAGAGGGCAGAGGTGACAGGGCTGTGGGTGTGCTGTCAAGGACAGCCCGTCCTGGTGCAAGGGCAGCCGGGTGATGGAGCCATGTGGTATCTGTGAAGAGGTGCTTGGGCTCCGTGACAGGGTAATGGGCACAGCAGTCCTATGTCCCAGGGAGAGGCCTGGGCAATGTCCCGGCTGTATGGTGTCTGTACCCAGAACTCTCCCTGTAGCCTGGAATGCTAGAGACCTCAGGAAAAGTGAAGGTGACCTGTGGAGGTGGTGGGTATGGAGTGCACAAGCTGCCTTATGAAAAGCCACTCTCCTGCGCACTTGTCCCCAGCTGCCCTTCGCAGGAGCCTCCTGTTCTGCCCGAGTCTCTGCACACATTGGTGCACACAGCTGCTCTGACAGTCCTTACCTCTGCTTGCAGGTCTCAGTGCTCGTCCTCTTCGCCCTGGCCTTCCTCACCTGTGTCGTCTTCCTGGTGGTCTACAAAGTGTACAAGTACGATCGCGCCTGCCCAGATGGGTTCATCCTCAAGGTAAAGCTTTATGTTGTCGCCCCACACCAGGAACCTGGTGTCCTTTGTGCCACTCTTCACCATCCAGGAACACACAGCAGGCCTGAGGGGCCTAAATGTTCAGAGCAGAACAGAAAGGACAGGCAGGGACTAAGGTGCATCTAGAGAAAGTCGACGCGAGGGCAGCTGTAGGGTCACCACCTTTGCATACCCCTTACTCAGGGACAGAGTGGGTCCCAGCCCATGCAGGTGACATGCTTAGGGCAGCTCAGGCATGGGGGTAAGGGACTGCTATGGCCAGACTGGGGCACCCTGAGTGCCCAGCAGAGGCCCAGAGGAAGGGGTAAGCTGGGGACAATCCCTTGGGTCCCTACTGGGGACTAGAAGGGAGACCAGCACTGAGCTGGCTGGGCAGCTGCTATAGTGGGCTAGGAGGTGGTAGTCTGGACAGTGGGACACTGTGGACAGAATGTGAGCCATCGACAATGGCCTGCTGAAAAGATGATCGCATCTGGGAAGCAGGGAGAGCCAGAGTGGAGGACCTGGCCCATAGGAAGGAGCAACAGCCCCAGGAGTGCTCCTATGCAGCAACCAGCCTGCAGGTGTCAGCCTCAGTCCCAGGCCAGCACTGCACCCTCACTATTCCTTCTGGATCCAGAGCAGGTTCCAGCAGGCTGATGACCAGGAGGACAATGCAGTCCCCATCCAGCTGGAGCCAGCTCATTGGGGCAGAAGGGCTGGGAGATCTGTGTGCCTTGCTGGTGGAATGAACAAGTCTGTCCTGAGCTGCTGGGGACTCCAGCGCCTCTGCTAGGTGGTTTCCAGGAGCTGCAGCCCGGGGACTTTAGTGTTCTGCACTAGTGTCTAATGGAGGCGTGGGGTCCTTTCTGGTGGCCCAGGAGGGGTCTGTGCCAGATGCCCTTGGCTTCCCCCCTCTCCTGGCCCTCACGTGTGTGTGCAGTACACACCCTCAGCAGCCAGCTTACATGCAGCTTTTACACAAGCTCTCCAGAGGTGGTGCCCAGCAGGCTTGTGGGGTGGACATCCTGTTCTTCCCTCATCCCCATTTTACCAGTGGGATTGTGGAGGGCCAAGAGGCCTTAGGCCATGCTCTGCTCATTAAACACTCAGCAGGTTCTTAGTGTCGCCTGCTGCGGTCTGGTGGGCACTGAGGATGCAGTCAGTGCTGGACAAGATGAGTGGCCACGCACATGGGGGTGGGCCCCTGTCAGCCACATCCATGTGGCTCAAGCTGAGCAGAATGTGAGGGTGTCATAAGGGTGGCCACCTAGCGAGGATGCTAAGGAGCAGAGTGCAGATTATGGCTGCAGACCTGGCTCCTTTGCCAGCTCTCTTGGGGCAGCTCTCAGCTGCCCCAGGCTCAGTTTCCACTCTGGCATTGAGCACCATATCTGCTTCAAGGACACTGCAGACAACCAACAACATGGATGGTGATGACTCCAACAGTGACCTGGGGAGGGCTGACATTCATGCCTATAGCCTTGTGCACCAGGCTGGGGACTCAATGGCGGGAGTCTGCACTGAAGACTGCCAAGGGCCTGCATAGGGCAGCAGCAGTTGTACCCCTTCAACCCTGGGGTTTCCTTTCCCATCCTCCCTGTCACTAGGTGGAGCTGGAAGTCTGGGTCAGCTCAAGAGTGACACAGGAAACAGATGCAGACCCAGGCCCTGGGCTTCTGCTGCCAGGACAGGGGAGGTGACCTGGAATCCACAGGATGGCCCCAAAGAGTGAGACCCCAAGTAGAAGGTCTCTGAGACATATGGGGAGGAGGAGGTGCCTGGAGTCTTTCCAGCATCCTGGGCTGCGCGACATATCCCTGACCCACATCCACTGACACAGCAGCCACCATCATGTGGCGAGGTCAAGGGTCTCCTCAGACCCACCTCACTGCCAAGGTGGGATGGAGAATGCAGCATTTCTTGTCACCAGCCAGAAGCAGGACAGGTGCCATGGCCTGGGCCACTTCCCAGCCTGGTGGCCTTGGCCCAGATGCTGAATATGGTAGGGCTGGATCTCAGTGTCTTTAGGGAGCTGTTTGAAATCCAGCCTTGGGGATGGCTACAGGACAGATTTGCTGAGGTAGACTCAAGGGAGCAACTGCTGAGAAAGAGATTTCCAGACCGTAGGTGCTAGGTGGAGGCTCCCGAGTGACGTGAGCTTCACGCCCCTATCTGATAGGAGCTCCTGGGCACTAGTGTGATGTTTTGGTTGCTCAGAGACACAAATTACTGAGGCCATGATGAGGGGGAGGTGTATTACCCTCACACGGAAGTCCCAGTGGGCAGGTAGGGTGGGTCAATAGAGGCCCATCGCCTGCAGCTGGCCAAGAGGGAGATGGGGCAAGCATGCAGCCTCCCTTTAGGGCACTGGCCAGCCTGCTCCTGACATCAACTGCAGTCCTACAGGCTGGAAGTCAGTCATGTGGCCTCATCTATCTGCAAGGCAGGTTGGAAAATGTCACCATTTCCTGAATGTTGCCTGGTCCCATCCACTCAAGGGAATGGGTGTGAAAGAGCAGCCTCTCCACTGCGAGGCTGGGGTGAGGGATCACAGGATGTGAGCACGAAGACCCCTCTGCCCCACCATGTTCTACCTGCATCATGCTTGGCTCGGGGGGGGGGGGGTTGGTCAGCTCCTGTTCATTGAAGATCTTAAGCTTTTGGGACCTTAGACTCCTGGCAACTTGATGACAGTGTGGAGGGTCCCTTGTAGAGTGCCACACCTGACCTTAGGGTTTTCAGCCAGGTAGAACCTGCTCTGGCCTCCCCATGTGTAGCGGGAGTGACCTAGCCCCGACCCTTGAGCCTTGCCTATGGCTTCCCACAGCTCTGTGGTGTGGCCCTGCCTTCCTCCCTCCTAGCCTCTCCACGCCCCTTCCAGCCCCCAACCTTTCCCCTCATGCCTTTCCCTTGCCTGTTCCTCTTGCCCAGTCCCCTAGGGACTTAGTGCAGGGACCCTTGATTCAGTGCTCCTGGGCATGTCAGTTTTCTAGCAGTGTAAAAATAAGTGACACCCAGTGGAAGTCTTCTGGTGAGGGTACCACTGTCAGAACATCCCTGTGGGGCACTGGCTGGAGTCTGTGGGCAGGACCTTGCCCACCTGTGGTTGCACTCTGCAGGCTATGTGTTCTCCCACACCCACTCCATCTCTGCGGGCCCTTGTGTTGCAGAACACCCAGTGCATCCCGGAAGGTTTGGAGAGCTACTATTCCGAGCAAGACTCCAGCGCCCGGGAGAAATTCTATACGGTTATAAACCACTACGACCTGGCCAAGCAGAGCAGCTCCCGTTCTGCCTCGCCCTGGATGTCCGTTCTCTCCGAGGAGAAGCTGTCAGAGCAGGAGACAGAAGCAGCTGAGAAGTCAGCTTAGCGACATGGGCAGGTTCCTTACAATGTGTCACTTGAAGGTAACAAAGGGACTTTGAGGGACATTTCATTAAATATAATTACTGGTAATTTAGAGGTTATTCATCTACGGTGTAATTGCTTCTGTTTGCTAATGCTGCTTTGCAAATAAAACTTGCTGCTGACCACCCATGGGCATAAGACCAAGTGCATATCAGCATTGCTTAAAGAGCTCCGACACCATCTTCATGCTAAGGGTTCTTAATTTAGCTCCTTCATGGGGCTTACTGGATGCTGTCAGAAAATAAATGTACACTGGATACGTCAGGAATTTGGACTTAAGATAAATACTGCACTCTGGGCTGATGTTTTAAGAGCCACCTTGCTCTCCACAAATCTTGTTCTGCAGCCGGATCTGAGAGGCCTCCCGCAATGCTGAGGGCAAGCTCAACTTCTGCTCCTGCTCAGCTCGAAGCCAGCAGCAGGCGGGCTACTGAGATGCGATGCGCTGCAGTGAGTGATGCAGCGAGGGGAGGGGAGGGGAGGATGCAGGGAGGCTCTGCTCTTGGGGCCCTGCAGTGCAGATGGGGAGGCCTCGGTGCCTCTGGTGCCACTGGGTGGACATGGCAAGGTTCTCTGCAGAGCACAAGGAGAGATGGGTGGGAGATGAGCCCAGGCCAAGGGGCTGTCGAGCTCCAGCCTCTGTGTGAGCACTGGCAGGAGGGAAGCACCACTTAAGAGTGGGAACACATTTGCACATGCAGCCCTGTATGCGAGTTTTAAAACAATTAGCTGGGTGAGAAAAGTGATGGTGCAACTGCTGCCAAGCCAGGGCTCCTGTCAGCTTTATCCTGTGAGAAGATATAACTCCCTTGCTGTAGGCCAGGCAGGGAGGGCGCCCTGCAGATAGGACACTTCCGCCTACCGCCTTTGTAATTACATCTCTGTTGGAATCTTGACATTAAATGTTTACAGACTTGCCAGTTAGATAAATTAAGTGTGTAAGACAATTAAATAGAACAATGATATCCACAGACTTTTACCCCATGCCATTTGAATGTGTTGTTTCTGTGGCCATGTCTGAAGTCTCATTGTCTTTAGTAGATTGGAAATAAAAGGACCAGTAGTGCAGATGTGTTGCGAGCAAGCATGGTGATCATGGTGGGCACTTCCCTGGAAGTGCTCACAAGGGGACATGTGTAGTATCCAGGGTGTCTGCAGACACAGGCATGGCCTCAGCATGCCAAGTGTGCGTTTTGGAAGCACGCGCTGTGGAGGATGCTGTGAGGCTGTGGGAATGCATAAAGCAATAAATGCGTGCCAAATCGTGTCCTGCGTATGTCTGCACACACACGAAGCCCATTACACACAGCACCCCACCTGCATTTTGTGAGAGACATTACTTTATTGACTGTAAACTAACTGAAATAACTTTTGACATTGCACTCTGCAAAGAATGACTGGAGGGCACCTGTGCTTCCCAAGGGGCAGGCCGCGCACTCTCTGGGAGAAGCATGGATGCCATGTGTGCACACAGGCTCTGCTCTACCTGAGCTGTGGTCCTGTCGGTTTCTGGAGGGAGGTGAGCAGGGACAGGACAGCAGGCCTCGCTCTTCTGTGGTCCCCTGCTTCCTTGGAACACCAGCTCCATGGACCAAGGCCAGGATACTGGTCTTCCTATGCCTGTACCCACCCTGCCATGAAGTATGAAGTGCTGGCGCAGCAGCCGGGCATCCGTGGAACTGCCGTCTACCCTCTGCCAGCCCAGTGAGTGGCTGTGACTGTGCTTATGAAATCAACAGGGCACATGGTAATCTTTTCAACAGCGCAGGACTGGGTTAGCTGATGCAGACAGACTGGCAGCCATGAGGAAGTCAGGACTGATCTGTTGAATGATGTCACTGCTTGTGCCCTTCCCCAAAGCCACTGGGGTGGGCAGGGGCAGACTTCCTCTGAGCTCCAGCAGATATGGGGAACATCTTGGCAGGGGTGATGCTGGCGCCAGCTCTCTGGATGCTGGCGCAGACCACTTCCAGTTCATGCACATTCCCCTCTAGCTGCTAAACGGCTTGGGCGTGGGTTTTGTTATACGTGCCTGTCTCAACCCCTCCATTCCTCACATGGTGATGAAGCCTGACCACGCTGTGCCCTGACAGCACACACAGCATGTGTAGGCTTGGCCTCCACTGCTAGCTGTCGTACCAGTCGAGAAAGAGCAGGGAGAAGGAGCACATCACCAGGAAGAAGAGGATCCAGACGCGGAAGCCTGCGTTGTTTTTGATGGCCTGGACAGACAAACCACAGGCATTACCTTGCTATCAGCCCCACAGTGTCCCCAAGTCCCACAAACTCTGCTCCATGCCTGTGAGAGTCGCTAGGCCAGGAGTGCCCTGGTAGCTGGCTGCTTGTTTTATGAAGCCAACAAGCGGGGCTGGATTGCACAGGGAGATAGTGGCTCTTTTCTCACTGCTAAACCATAACCTGCAGGAGCATAATCCTGTCCTAGCATGAACTAGGACACCTTGGAGGCCTCACTGCTATGCAGGGGTCAAAGCCCTTCACTTCCTTCATGGAGCTGGCACTCCTAGTGCTCCAAGAGTAGAGCCATGGCCTCTGATACCCACTGAGCCCACAGAGCCTCATGGCTCCAGGACAGGCCTAGCTCTGCCCCCTGTGCTGTCAGGCAGCCTAGGGGCCCGGAGAACCCACCTCGCGAATGTCCTCATTACCCTCTTTGATGTTTTCAGTCGCCCCGACAACCAACTGGTGGATGCTGTCGATCTCAGCTTCCTGTGGTGGGAAAGAGGGCCAGGTAAAAACCTGACCTAAGAGGGAAAATGGCCACTTCCCAGTACCAGGACCTTCCCTCCATGGCCCGAATCTAATAGTACCCCAAGGCACAGGGACACCTCAGTTTTATCAAAGGAAGCTTAGGGCTCAGAGAACTCTGACTCATTCAGTGTCACGAAACAGCCTAGTGGCAGGAGTGGGTGGAGGCACTAGCCCCTTGGGGCCCCCTCACTTGTGCTCCCTGTCCTGCCTGCTGCCTCTCTCATGCCACCCGCTGGAGGAGGACACAAAAGTCTGCAATGTGTGCATGCTGGGGCTTTTCCTCCAGCAAAGTTAGCGTGTAAACTATGCTAGTTTTAAAATGAGTTCTATATATACTGAAGTCCTGGTGCCACACTTAAGGAACAGCCAGAAGTTTGAGTGTGCTGCAGGATGCTTGCAGAAGGGCCACACGAGTATGCAGGAAGCAGAGGGCCTGGCCTCTCGCAGCTCCCCATCCTGTGCCCCTATGGTGGTTTCAAAGACCTGCCTCCCCTGAGGGGTGGCAGGGCTGGCACTGTCTGGGGGCGGGTGGGAGAGGTATATGAGTGCAGTGTTGGAAGTCTGTAGGCACCACAGCATAGAGGGATGCTAGACACCCGATTCCCAGCAGCGCCTTTTACACACTAGAAGGGATAAGGGGGCAAGGTTCAGGACTCTTTGCTAAGGTCACACTTTTCAGGAAGACCTCAAAGCTGGAGCTATGTGGCCCTTGTCTACGTTCTTGTGAGGGCTGTGACACGAGCCACTCAGCAAGCCTGATAAAGCAATGAGCTGTACTCCCTATGTCTAGCATCCTAAAGCCACGGCTCCCAGGCCAGGCCCCTAGAACAGTGGGAGGAGAAGGGTGGGGCAGCACTTTGCCTGCCCTATGCAGCCACATCTGGCCTGATATGAGGATCACAGCATTAACAACATCAGCTCTCCTCAGGCTGGGCTCAGCACAGGAGCTAACAGTGCACGGGGGACCTTGCCTGTAGTCTGCCTGCCCTCACGGTGTTTCAAACACACAAGACACACTGAGGAAACAGTCTCTGGGCTGGTGGCTATGGCTATGCCATTGTAACAGGATGGGACCCAGACATCCACTGGCAGCCCCACTTAAGAGCTGCACAGGAGCAGCCTCCTAGTTCTTCCAGGCAGGAAACACTGACTACACTTTATAGACAAAGAAAGGGGCTGGTGGGGGTGGCAGGTGGAGTGGAAGCATCCCTGGCCAGGCCACATGACAGGGACACTGGGCTCAGGTTACGCTGGGCCTTCCTCAGTACACAGGACCCGAGCTTAGCACCAGCTGTGCTCCTGGGAGTCTGCTGCCTCACACCTGTGCAGCTGAAGGGTCTGCACTCAGGCAGCCCGGGCTCAGCACACAGGCCTGCCCATTGCTGTCACTGAGCCACCGGAACAACAGTTCATATGACAACTTCCAGACTGCTAGGACTCAGTTTACTCATTTGCTGTGAGCTGACTGGCTGTATGCTCTAGGGAAAGCTGTGAGTACCCCAGAGCCCCACCTTACTCTGGAAAGAAATGATGTGTCTCAAACTCTGCTGTGGTTTATGACAGAAGAGCCACTTTATCAGGACTGTCACACCGATCCTGTCAATTGCAGGGTGGCAGAATTTCTGGACTGTGGGCAGGTGGACAACAGCAGGATTCCGAGTAGACAGTACCCCTTACCTCTTGAAGATACTGCACCTGGCGGAACATGGGCCTGTGTGACACTGTTGACTGAAAAACACTCTCCCAAGCACAGTGCTGGGTGCCTCTGCAGAGCCACCTGTTTTATGGAGGGGCTGCTCAGCTCAGCCCAGGATAGAAGAGCTAAGAGCTGCCTGACTTCAGGCCTGGACATTGTCCTCCCATGGGTCCATGTGCTCGGCCTCATAGGTGGCCTTTTGGCCTGGCGTGGGTCCTCTGAGCACAGCCTGTACAAGTAGCACCCGCAGTGCATGCAGCACCACCACAGCCGCAAGGCAGACCCATGGGCAGGGATGGCCACCTTCTCAGGGTGTTCTCTTCAAGCTAATGCTGAAAACAATTGCATTTTCCGATTTTATTTACCTGTTGTAAAACTTTTTCTGTGAATATCTCTTGGAGTCTGGAGATTTCGACTACTTTCCCTTCGATTTGCCTTTATAAAGAGAACCAACAGACTGCACGTTAGCCATTACACTTGGGGATACAACAGGAACAGGCACCTTTCTAAAGGACTTCCTCCTGAAGGAGGTGGGAGGAGGAGGCATGGGGCCAGCCTCCTCTGATGGGCTCCTTTCCTGAAAGCACTGGCTACCCGTCAGTCCCAAGAGGTGGACCTGTGCAGGTCCCTGTGTTCTGGGCCTGTTTGAGGCAACACGAGGTTCAGGGCTATGCCAAGTCATTGGTCAGTCCTAGGGCTGGCCTCATCATCCAATCACACATGCAGGCTATTCCAGGCAATATCTTTAACTGTACTGAGGACCCAAAACAGCTCCCTGGTCAGCCATCCCCCATTCCTGTTCAGTCTGAAAACATTACACCTGGGTTTGGCAAGTGTCTTTCATGTTTTGGGGGTGGCACAGATACCGTGGGGTAGGCTGAGGCCTGTGTGTATCTAGAAATGAAACTGGCCAGGCTGAAGCCAGTCACTGGTTGGGCACAAAGTAGCAAGAGGGAGAATGTGCTGGCACTGCATGGGTGGCCAGGACTCCGAAGCTAGGAGAGGGAAGGGGAGGGAGGGAAAGAGGGATGCAAAGGAGCAAGCACCAGGCCTGAGGGAGAGGATGGAGGTGGGGCCCAGCCAGGGAGGATGAGGCTGGGGAGGGGAGATGGGAAAGGACTGTGAGTAGAAAGGACCCTCCCTGAGGAGTCTCTGGTGATGTGTGCAGCATCAGGGCTTTATTTTAGGGGTGTCCACAGTACAGTACAGCTGCATGAAGACCCAGGCTTCACTGTTGCAATGCTCCACATACTCCCACTGAAAATAAGGCCCAGGTGCTTCCACTGGGCCACACCAGCTCAAGTAAGTGTAGCCATGTGGATGCAGCCCTGCGGAGTGACGGCCTTCATAAGCCCTACTGTTTCTGTAGGGGAATCACACACAGCTTGCTTCGTGTAGGTGGTGGTCATTACATTCCAGGTGCTGTTTTTCTATGGGTGGCTCCTGAGGTCTGTGGCAGCAGCCAGCAGCCTAGCCCTGCCCTACTCCCAGGGCTCCAGAAGGTGCATGTGGGTGCTCAGGTACCATGGCCAGTAACAGCCCTGAGAAAGTAGTACACTGGCATCAGCTCACAGGAGAGCCGCATACATACCTTACTTCATCAAACAAGCTGTTCATCTCCCCAATGAGTCGCTGGTTTTCTTGCTCAAACTGTGAGGAAACAAACACACTTAGGCTGCTGTCCCATGGAGCTTGGGTAAGCATCCACCCCCAGTCCTCTGTGACTTCCTCTTCCCTGCACAGCAAGTGCTGTGCCACTGTCGCTGAAGATGGAGGGCCCTATGCAACTCCCGCTTCGTGAAGAAGCCTGCACCTGCCCCAACCTTGCAGGCACAGCTGTCATCAAGCCCAGGCTGTGAAGCAGGGAGAAGCTCCTGGCTCAGCCTGTACCCAGCTGTTCTGCACTGTGTGCCTGCAGCCTCTCAGGCTCTAGCCAGCAGTGTCACATATGCAACCGTCCCACAGGTGGCTTGTACCACCTTAATAGGGTCGTCCTACACTGCTCAATGGGATAATCATGCAGGTACCACCTGGTGGTTCAGAGCCACCTGGCAGTGAGACAGACAGATCAGGGCCCTGTCCTAAAACAGGGTCTGGTGGGGGAAGGGCTGGACAGTGAGAGGAGCCTGGTAGAGGAGGATGTAGGCACCTGACTGCAGCCATGCTGATAGGGACCAAGGCCTCTGGTTGGATGAGGACATTTGTGACACCTGAGGTGCCTGGGACTCCTAGAGGGTCACAATTACGCTCCTGACCAGTGTGGCTAAGCCAGAGGTGAGTATTTGAGGCTGGCCATAGGTGCAGCTGGGAAAGGATCCCTGGAGACCACAGTCCTACCTGCTGTGGGTAAAGTCCTGATGAGGGGTCCTTCCTCCTTTTTCTGAATGTTCCTACACCTAGCATCTCAGTTGTTTATCCCTGGCAGGGTATTCTCTGAGCAACCCTTTGCATGCTGATCATTTTCTGCCTTGTGCTAAACTGGATGCCAGAAACTCCCCAGGAGGCTTTGTGCCTCCTGAGGGTGGGGGTGGTACCCAGGACTCTGTGCTGACATCCTCTGCTTGGGGACATCCTCAGCCTGCTCTTTTTCTGCATCAAGCCTGGTGCTGGGATGGCACTGCCAGAGGATTCCAGTTCTCAGCCCTGCTGCTTGTGAGACCCTGGCTCAGAGTGCGTGGCTGGCTAAGCCTGCAGCTCCCAAAGGCTCCTTGATCACCATGGTTGCCTTGCCACCTGCACCAAGGCACTGCTGTGGCCTGCTAAGTCAGGCATCAGAAAACCTACTGAGAAAAGAATTCCACCTTGAAGCTTAAAATTAGGAGCTCTGTTAACTTAACTGTCAACTCAGTGACTTACCAGTCTAGTATTTAAGGAAGACATACCATTCCTTGGGCTTCTAGGTGCTAATTCTTTGCCTTATTCTTAGGTCCCACTCAGGATATTTGGGAGAGGCATGATCTTTGAATTTTCCTAATGGTAAAATATGGCCCTGCCCTTTGAAGTCTAGTCCTTTTCTGCTCCTGAACAAAACTGCCTAGTGGTCCACTGGGATGCATTCCTGGGCTGTTCCAGCCTGGGCAGCTGGATAGGCTTGCACTTCCTTTGGGCCCCTCTGGAACTGTGTCAGCCTTCAGCTCAGAAGGGTGGGAGCAGAAGCTGGCTTTGACTGCCTATGATCCCCAGGGCTGTCAATGCCAGCAAAGAGAAACTGGATCTCTAAAGGAAGAGAGGAACAGAGGCCTCAAGGGATCAGATGTGTGAAGGGCTGGCCTGTCTACTAAAGGCAGTTATAATGAAATGGTGTTTAAAAACAACAAAAGAGCCAAACCTAGCCCTAACAGTGGCCAGCGCAAGGTTACTATATGGTGAGGCCAGCAGGGTTCAAGATGGCTGAGTGATGGCAGGGGTAACAACATCACCAGGCACCAGAGGCTGTCTCAAGGGCAGGCCTGCCTAACTCATGCAGGTGGTGGCTATGGGAGCCAGTACATAGCCTCATGGGAATCCTCGGGGCCAGTCCCAGCTTCCAGGCAGTCTGTGAGTGGATGGGGTGAGTCTTCTCGTCTCTGCCCTACCCAGGGAGTGCAGCTGCGGTGGGGATCCTGGCCTTGTACAGCTTCAGGGAGCAACTTGTGAAGAGTTTTTTTTTTTTTTTTTCCCCCTGGAATCTGGGATTGAACTGAGGCCCTTGCACTTGCCAGGGAGGTGCTTATTCCACTGAGCCATCTCCCTGGGAGTAACTTGTGACTGACGTGGGGAAAAGTTCTACCCAAGCAGTGGGGTTCAGCACGGCGCAGTGGACGTGGCACTTGGTGCACAGAAAGGTCTCCTGCAGTCACTCACATGTTCTCTCTCTGGGGTCAGATGCTAGTGGGGCCAGGACACAAACTGGGTGCTAGCAGGCCCCTTCTACTTTGCTGCTCCGACTCTAGCGCCCGCTGTGGCCCTGAGCCTTTTCTTTCCCTCAGGCACTGGGAAGTACACACAGCCTCCCTCAGTGTCTGGCTCTGACTATGGCTGTCACTGCCCACCCAAGGAGGGCTTGGCCAAGTGCAGTGTGGAGTGCAGGGCCTTGTCTCCAGGGCCAGCGTGGTAGGCAGGGGCATCTCTAAGCCCTGAAGGGGGAACCCAGGTGTTCTCTGAAGAGCAGCAGCTGAAAGGCTGCAGAGAAGGCCGAGGCTATGAGGTGGGCAAGCAGGGCATGGAGGAGGACCGCAGATACCTGCAGCTTTGGCTCCCTGCTCTGAACTGTGTCCACTTCCTACCAGAAGACAGTGCTATCTTCTGGTAGTCCAGCCAGGCAGCCTTGCACCCCCAGGCCTCTGACCTCAGCACTACTACACACTTGGCTTGCTTCTGAGCCCAACCAGACGTGACAGCTGGCAGTGACAGGCTGCACAGAGAGCTGAGCAGGGGGGTAGCTCTGCAGCACAGGCCTCTCCATTCCTTGCCCAGCCACAGCTTACACTGCCTTCCATCCTCATGCCCCTGCACCACCCCAGCAGCTCTGGGAGGCCCATTTAATCAAGGAGGTTATTTCACTGCTGTTGAAAAGACATCTATTATTAGTAATATCATCCCAAGCCAATTTCTTCTTTAATTATGCTATTGCAAATTTAAGACACTGGGAAAGCATATTAAGAATGAAGCAATGAGGTGGGAAAATATATAGAAAATATAAACTTATAATTTTTAAAACTCGGTATAAAAATCAGCAGTGACACTTTTTTTTTGTGGAACCAGGGATTGAACTCAGGCCCTTGTGCTTGCCAGGGAAGCACTTATTCCACTGAGCCATCTCTCGGCCTAGCAATGATATTTGGGATGACCTCCTACTTAGTGTGGTGGTCTTGGGGCAGTCAGTAAATAGGGAAGGATTAGGCAGAGGACAAAATTACCATCTGTATTTCCTCTGGGGATAACTCATCTTCACCCTTGCTGTCTCCCAAGGCTCCGAGTTCAGGTCGCGCTTTAGCCACTGTTTTTTCTATTCAAACAGAAAACCAAAAACAAACTGAAAACAGATAGAAGGCCCAAAGTTTACATTACAGTAGGGTGGCACAGGCAGTAGGCATCTTTAAAACAGGTTGGAACAGAATCTTGAGCAGTTTTAATACTGCACTGAATTCAGCAGTGGCAGCAAACTAAATAGGCATTCTTCAGATCCAGTCTTAGTTACAGTGCTTGAAAACATGCTTTTAAAGACTTAGACCCTACTTTTAAAGACTTCCAAATACAAGGATACCTTACTGTTGTTAAAAAAGAATGGACCAGCACAGGCACACAATGCAGAAATGATACATGTCTCCAACCTACTTCCTCTTGGGAGCTGCCATTTTAATGTTGTCCCGCAGACTCCATTTAGCACACACACAAAGATCTTCATCCAGAACATATCACTCCTCACTCCTGCACCAAGTGGCTTATATTTCACAGAGATGCCAATGGTAACCTGCTGCTCTAAAGCTCACTTCTGATGACTTCTCAACCTCTAGCTCACTCTAGGCCAGTCTGCACGGCTTGACTGCATTCTCTAGACTGCTGCATGCTATTCCAGTGCAAGGCGGCCTATTCTTTATTTTACTGAAAAACAAATAGCAGTGAGACAGTTTCAAATCAAATTAGTAGGACAGATTCAACAATTAATACATTGCATATTGTTTTCATAGTGGCTTTTTGTTGTACAAGGTGCACACATGATACTCTACCTGTAAAAACTGTTAGAGCAGAAGCTCTAATAAATGAATTAAGAGAATGTAGCTGTATACCTATCTTCCTTTTAAAAGTTGAATTATACTACAGTTTCAATAATTAATACTTTTTACACTGTTATCTTCCTAGTAGTTGTCCATAGTACAAGAAGCAGCCAGGATATCTTGTCCAAACTATTAGTGCAAATCTTTCTTCTCATAGAATTACGTAAAAGTACTGCATATTTATCGTAACTGTGCTGTTTATACAAGCACAGAATGGTTCTTCCTTTGTACCCCCTTTTTTTGTTTAGTCCTCTCAAAGGTGGGTATTCTATTGTCATTCAATTATTATAAGTGCTTGAATTCAGCTAAACAATCTAACATAGTCCAGCAGTCCACAATAATAGTGGGTTATCTGAAGATGTTGTTGACTACAACCATTTACAAGTCAGCTTATTATTATGGCCTTATTTTATACACCTCATTTTTATACTTTTCTGCTAGATGGTTAAGACCAAGACAAAGCAAGACTTATATAACAAAAAATGTAACTTTTTATCTGATGAGGTCAGTGAAGTCCCCTCAGGATTTATCCTGTAACCCTGTACCGCAGTTTGTAGATCCTTTGTCAGTGTCAGCACTGTGGATGAGTCATGGCCACTACTTGACCAGTTTGCTCTCTGTGAAAGCCTGAGAGAAAGTTTTCTTTTTTTTTTTTTTTTTTGTCTTTTTGAGACAGGGTCTCGCTATGCAGTTCAGGCTGGCTTTAAGCTCACTTTGTAGCTCAGGCTGGTCTCGAACTCACAACAATCCTCCTGCCTCAGCCTCCCGAGTGCTGGGATTACAGGCATGCGCCACCACGCCTGGCTGAAAGTTTTCTTTCCATGTGACTCTCCTTGGGCACACTATAGATCATCAATCACATTCCTCTATAGCCCCATAATCTCCTTGATCAGAAAATTTGGGGCACAAAGGGGGGCC
>PVKA01001262.1:0-152614 GCA_004027165.1 Ctenomys sociabilis
CTTTGCTTTGCTTTGCTTTGCTTTGCTTTGCTTTCCTTTTCCCCTCCCCTCCCCTCCCCTCCGCTCCCTTCCCCTCTCTCTCTTCTCTTTTCCTTTTTCTTTCCTTTCCTTTCCTTTCTTTTCTTCTTTCCTTTTCTTTTTTCTATTTTCTTTTTCTTTTTTTTCTTTGTGGCCGGCTCAGCCTGCCCTGGGGGTGGGGCTGGTGTGGCATGTAGTGCTGGGGATCCAACTGTGGTCCCTGTGCACTTGCCTAAGCTTACCTAAGCAGGTGTTTTAGAGCGCTGAGCTGTCTCACTGACCCCTGTACAGATGTAAATAAAGACTATTATATTTATCTCTTACCTTTGACATTTAAAAGAAAAAAAGATATTTCATAGAGCATTCAATAATATTTGACTTAGTTTCTATGACCATATATGTAAATATTTTAAAAACTGTTATAAAAAGCTTAATGATATAAGTATGGCTTTTTAGAACTGTATTAAGTAGAGATATATTCAGTCTTCTAAACAAACTCTTCTGTTTTCCTTTAACACAATTACTATTCTTTTTACTTTTATTATCCCAGTAACAATGTGGTAAGTGCAATAATATTTTTTCAATGTGGTCATGTTTGGATCAGCAGATCCGAAAGGACTTTGCATGAGGAATTATCCCAGCCTGGATAAATTCCAAACCTAACATTCCTAGCAGTGTATGTGAGTTCCTTGTTGTTCTCCTGGAGTCTAGCTTCCATAATTATCATTATCTTGTAATTGCTTCTTTGTCAAAAGTACAAATGTAGATGACCACAAAGATTGCAAAAGAGCTAGTACTGTAAGGAAAGAAATGATAACATTAATAAGGGCAAAAGACATAGTTTCAATTTAATTTCAATGTTTCTGTAAGGAGAAATATTTGAACTCATCTGTGTGTATTTATACATATCAAGAAATGCCAGTTCCCTGTGGTGTCAGGTTTCTGAGCTAAGCTTAGTGGCAGTTGTATATTTTTCTTTTTTTTAATAGTTTTTTTTTTTTTTTTTTTTTTTTTTTTTTTTAGGACAGGGCCTACAGAGTCTACAGGGTCACACTACGTAGATCAGACTCCTAGTAATTCTCCTGTTTTCAGCCTCCCAAGTGCTGGAATTACAGGTGCTCACTACCACACTCAGTCTCAATCACATCTCAGAGTGTCCTGGGGTCAGGGCCAGCACAGCATACTGGAGATTGAACTTCAGCCACTGCGCTCTGCCTAAGCAGGCACTTTAATCTGCTGAGCTATCAGACCAGCCCTGCCAGCTGTTTATTTATTTTCTGAAGCATTTTTGCTTTTGTATGCTATGCTTTTTATTACTGCACACTTGTAACTTCCTATCTTATTCAGTTTTATGCTTTTTAATTTTCTTCTGTTTCACTTCTGACTTTAAGTCTAGCCATTAAAGTCAGTGTATTTAGTTATGTATAATAACTAATTGTTATTATACATAATGTATAATTATTATACTAATGTATAATAAATAATTGTTTTTGTTTTCTTCTTTCCTGATATTTATGCCTTTTCCCTTCCTTGATAATTAGAATTTTTAGACTGGACTATGAGGTGTTTAGAAAAATATGTTTCTCTGACGTATGTGTTGTGATTTATACATAAAGTGGCAATTGTAAAAATCTCAAAGACATATGTGCAAGCTACACAACAATGCCTCATTCCAGAGGCATAATTTAAAATAAATATTAATGTTTTGTTTTCTTTTCTGTCTCAAAAGTATATAAAAACAGCTTGAAAAACGCTCTGCCAGGAAAATTAAAATATACAAATTGTGTAATAGAGACAAGATAGACGCTTAGCCTAAGGACTGAAGCTGGCTGCACCATGGCGCTTACTCTTGTTCTTCAGCCTCCCGGGCACTGGGATTACAGGCTCACAACACCACATCCAGTGTCAGTTGCCATCACCATCAAAGCAAGCCCTGGTACAAGCCCAACTTGTACACTATAATGAAACCCCAGGCCCTGTGCCTACCTAAGCAGGTGCTTTAGTCCAATAAGCTATCTGGCCTGCCCTCAGAAGTGTTTTGACAACACATACACACACACACACACACGCACACACACACACATATACACACACAGGAAATGCACTAGACATAAGTAATGTATTCGACAGTCAGTTTAATTAACATGTGATTTGATAATGGCTAGATATTTAAAGACCAATTCATTCATATTTGGCTAGCAGCAGCAATAGTCACATATATTCAAAAGCTTTAGGTTTTTATGTTCTCGCTTCTTGAGAGACTACCAATATCAGATACACTGTAGACTGACAACTAAATATTCTTTGTAAGGGACAAGTGAAATAGAAGGCGTCAACTAAAGGAGTAACCAAAAGGACCACAGCAGTGTTTAATGATATCCATCCCCTCATTACTTGAACAGTTCTCAGTGTGTGCTTATGGAAAGAAGGCACACACTAAATCTACCTTTTACCTTTTGCATTTCCCCCAATCTTTCACCTTAAGGTTTTTTTTCCCTCAAACAAACAAAACAAAACTTGTACACTATAATGAAATACGCTCCTTAGGAATACATGTGATCTAATTCAATTTTATCAAAATAAAAAATAAGTAATAAGAAAAACAGGTAGATCCTTTGCAAGAAAACAAAGAAACTGGTAGATGGAGTGAGGGAGACAGGGGAGAAAGAGAAGAGGGAAAGGGGATGAAGAAAGTAAAGCCATATTAATAGGGTGAGCTGTAAAAGGCTCAAGTTAACAACTTCTGACGTTGTCAGTCCTGCCATGACCTACTATTATTATGGACTACTGGACTATATTGGAATATTTTGCTAAATTCATGCACCTCCAATATTTAAATGCATTTTCTGACAAAACTGAACAAAAAAAGGGGATACAAATGAATGACCATCTTGTATCTGTATATTCAAAATAGTTATGATAGACATACAACTATTTTCTCTTAATGCAATGAATAGAAAGATATGTTCTAATAGTGTTTGTGGACAGGATATCATGTTTGCATCTGGTACAATGAATAACCACTAAGACAACAATATGCAATGTATTAATTATTGAAACTGTCCTAATCGGTTTTGAAACTGTCTCATTGCTCTTCATTTCTCAATAAAATTATTCTTTAAAAAAGAAAGAAATGAGATGTGTCATATTCCAACTCTGTTTAGGGAATGTAATCCTTAACAGGGCCTATATGCATCAATACTAATGTGAAAAAATAGCTACAAATAATCAAAACACACACTGTAGGTAATTTCTTTTCCTTAGAGATAAGAAAACCAGCTATGCCATATGTTTATGTGAAATCAAAAAAAGTTTTTATTTATATCTGAACTCTAGAAGTCAGAATATAAATGGTTATTAACCAGTGATGGATGAGAAATGAATAAATGAGTCAATTATGCTTAATCAAAAGTTTTAAATAGCAATTTTTGAGACTTTTTTGCTGTTCATCTAAACATTTATTTGATACATACCCTGTCTCTATGAATGCTTTATAGTTTGCGATGGTGTTACATTTTCCTGACAGCACTTAAATATATTATCCTTACATATCTTGCAGATGCAGAAGATCTGCCACTAATGTCAGTATACTTGGTGTCTTAGTTACTCTTTTCTCGTTGCTGGGACAAATACCTGACACTCAAAATGAGGGAAGAAACAGTTTATTTAGCTCACAGTTACTGGAGGTTTCAAGACACTGGAGGAGAGGCTGGGGGGTTGCGATGTCCAGGATGACCCTCTCCACACCTCTGAGAAAGCACAGGCTGGCTAGTTTAATGGTTGTGCCACTCTGGCCCCGGTGTTCGGGCCCCGCCCTGGTCCTCGGGGCCATCCCTCAAGCCACTGGGTGCTCCTCTACCTGTGCCTGCCCCATAACTTACATGAGCTTTGGGGGGACAACTAGACATAAGCCATGACACTTAGGGTCTGTGCGTCCTCTTACTCTGGCATAACAAATATTTACAGTCCCAATGCACAATGGTCAATTTAGCACTTGGGCCTAGCTTTTTAACAGCATGATTACCACATTTTGTAATAATTTACATTTCTGTCTCTTCACCATAAGCTGTGAGTTTGTCAAAGACAGTAATCATGGTTTACATATTTACTGCAACCTAACACTGACTGAAATTTACCACTTCGTTTGGAACCATTTAGCCAGACAGTAAACAATTGTTAAGTCATCCTAGTTAGTGCCCTCCTGTCACCACAGGAGTTGTTTGTGTGGGCAGCAGTTGCACTTGAGCTGATCAGACTCTAATCTATAGCTTCCACAGAATGCAAAAAATATCTGGTTTATTTGAAAGAGAACAAAACACAAAGTTGATTTCGTGGACATAAAGTTGTCAGTGTGCTCTCCACTTTTTCCTCTTTTATGAAAGATGTTCTGACATTATGAAAATAGAAATAAATACAACTGTGTAAATTGAAAGCTAAAGTAGTGTCCTTTTCCATTCCTTTTTTAATCTCATTCAGCAAATTGATTTGCCTTATTCAGAAATGGATCTGCTATAAAAATATATTACCAGCTTCACAATGATTCTGGAATCTCATAAATTGCAATAATTAGCATGACCTCCCTTTATAATTCAATTGGCTCCAAAGGAACAATTTCTTATAATAGATTCACCTCTATTATCCCTAATAACATGAAACAGGCAAGGGTATAGATGTCATTATGAGTTCACTGCTTTGTCTATAAGCATACATGTTTTAAGCTGAATAAAGAGACATCCGAGGGTCAGGCATAAGATTATTTCTTATAGGAAAGAGTTCTTTCCTCCTCTTTTGCTTTTCAGACCTCAGTAACCTAACTATGTATGATGTGCTGTACGTATATTTACTGTTTCTCCCTGCCTCAAACAATTGCTTTGCTAAAAGTCTACCGGTGTTACCGTCCACGAACATCTCTATTTTTAATAATTTCCTTTTCATCTTATTTCTGGGACATTTGTAATAATAGTTCAGTATTTTTTTTTTTTGTTCTGTGAGTTTAGAATCAGCAAGTGCAACAATGATAAGGTTCCTAGGGAAAAAATAAGAGGTTAGCTTATATCATGACCAACATACCTTCTTGTTCTAAAATTTTAGGACCAACAAACAACACAAGTGGCAGTGCTACAACGCGAGACCAGTGTTGGGAGAGTCTTCCACTTGCAGATTCTTTCCAGAGCCTGTTAAAGAGATGGTAGAGCTTTTGCACACGGAGGCTGTCCATGTGGCTATTGCTGACTGGTGGGACAGTCAACATAGGTTTTCATTAGTTTTCGCTATATAGCATGACTGAGAAATCC
The DNA here is from genome assembly GCA_004027165.1 of Ctenomys sociabilis. Taxonomy (NCBI): domain Eukaryota; kingdom Metazoa; phylum Chordata; class Mammalia; order Rodentia; family Ctenomyidae; genus Ctenomys; species Ctenomys sociabilis. The sequence continues at coordinate 5,313 of PVKA01001262.1, forward strand.
AGTGGTTGAGCAATTCATTCAGTATGAGCCGTTATAGAACTGAGATAACTGTAGTGTCAACAGCCATAGAAGACCCGTAGTACAATAATAGCACAATCAGTAAGTGGAAGCTTCAGAATGTCAAAATATCTAATTTTCATCTCACACAGATACCTTGAAAAATTCAAGCTTTCCATAGTGCTCATAAAGTACTGCCAGAATTTTTATATTTTTGATCAGTATTAACATTTGAGATAATTTGAATACTGAACATTCTGTAAAGTAAATATTATAAATTATTGATATTGAAAATATTTTAAATAAATCACAATAGAAAACATAAGTATTTAATCTTAATTTTTATTACTTAAAATATCTAATTTTCATGACTTATCTTTACCAAACTTATTTTAGACTATTTTCTCTAAGTTTACAATTTGTACAAAATTTTCAGAACAACAGTCAGCTAATTCCAAACTAATAGCATAACTATACAGAAATACCTTATGAAATTAAAACTTAACAAAATGTTTTCCCCTTTTAGCTTTCAAAATCTCTACTTATCTGTAGAAGAACTTAATAATCTTAAAGTAAAAGTTTTGTTTAATTGTAAAGAAAATACATGTGAGTATTGGTTCTCTTCACGGATTTCTGATGGATTATTTGATTTGTTTCTAATTTACTTCACTTTGCCAGTCTTTGTTAATTTCTTCTAGACCTTAACAAGAGCTAATGTTGTTAAAGACACAATAATATGAAGGTCATGTTATTCTGTTATGTTACAGATCAATAAGCATTTAATAGAAAAAGGAAAGAATGTATGTGGAAAAATGAAGAAATGCCTCTCCCTGTGGTATTACAAATTAAAATTAAAGTAACTGAAATGAAATATGTGAAGCTACTGAACTTTATTGAGTTCATGCATAAAAAATGATATGTATTAGGGCTGGAGAGATAGCTTAGTGGATGAAGGGCCTGCTTAGGCAAGCATAGAAACCAGGTTTCTATCCCTGGCACCACGTTCTGTGCCGGTCCACCCCCGAGAGAGCTACCTCGTCGGCCCTAATTTGTAATTTTAAATTACTCTGTAGCACAGAAAAGTCATCTGAAAACAGAAGGATAAGAATATTGAAGCACATTCACGAAGTTCACTCTTTTTTGCCGAATGCTTGAACTCTGAATTCATAGCTTACTTAAGAGGCAAGGGTTCCCGTCCCAGTAAATTCTTGACTGCTAAGTGTTCTTTTCTCGCCACCAAAAATGCAAATAAATCTTACAAATTGCCAAAAGGAGAAAATAGACAAATTATGTGGGGAAAATAATTTCGAAGGTCAGGACTGACGTGGGCCTTCCTCTCCTCACGGTCGTCCAGGCTGGAGGCTCTGATCGTGCACACTGAAGCCGGCCTCGCAGGGCCTCTGCAAACAGCAGGAACAAAGTCCTGGCCGCGGTGGCCACTGTATGTCCCGCCAGGTGAGCAGACGTGTCTTCCACAATTTAAGACAATGTCGGTTATTTCCATGTTTTCGTAAACCGGCATTTCTGTCCCATTTCATGCATAAAAATCTATGTGCAACTAATACGAATGATAACTTAAACATTAAGTATATTATGTAACCAAAAAGTTTTCCATCCACATGAGGCTAACTTCCATTTTTAAAGTTATTGTTTATTACTTCTTTTTGGTATTTTAGGGAAGGGTCTACAGGGTGTTCAGGGTCTCACTACTAGATCGGAATCATAGTGATCCACCTGTTTACAGCCTCCCAAGAGCTGGAATTACAGGCGCGCGCCAGCACGCCCAGCCTCAATTGCCCGGCCCCCGCCCTGCAGGGGACAGGGCTGCTCCGCAGGCTGGGATGACCCCAATCCTACGCTGTCCCCGTGCCTAATTGCAGGCACTTCAATCTGCTGAACTATTTGGCAGATCCTATTTTATATTACTAAATAAAAGAAATTTAAGCCTAGATTTTTTTTTTTTTTTTTTTTTTTCCAGAAATAGGCCTTGCTTTGTTGTTGCTGCTACCTCGCTGGGATCCTCATGCATCAAAGTCCACATCGCGCTGAGTTCCACTCCCAGCCCTGAATTCTGAGCCTTGGATTTTGTTTACTATTTACATCTTTATCAAGGGTCCTTTATAAACATAGTCTATTTTCCTTTTGAACAGAAAGGATATTTTATCTAATTTATATGTGTTGCTTCATGCTTCATGTAAAATTTAGTAAATGACCCCAATCCTTAGTATTTACTAAAAATACTAAGATTCCTGGAATTATGTTTAACCTGTGACTCAGAATTTAGCATCCAAATGACCTCTCTCTCTCTCTCTCTCTCTCTCTTTCTCTCTGTCTCCTGTATTTTAAAGAGACAGAATTAATTGCTATTGAACATTCTTCATCATTTAAGTGTCTCTGCCTTCTTGCTTAGGTCTGAAATATGATTAGAGTCCACATTTGGTTTTACGATTTTGCATGCCATCTTAAGCAACTTTCCCTTTGAGTTCATGCTATTCAATACTGTGACATTCTGCTCCTCCTTTCTGTCACAGGAAACATCACGTGGAGGCCTCTAAACCAATTTCTGAAAGCACTCCCATGAGATGAATATCCCATAGCCTTTTGCCTTATGGGACCCTACATTCCAGTGTATGTGTAGTGTCTTCTACCCATGGTCATATTTTGGATCTTTTCAACATATAAGCATATCAATTCTTGCATCTTGTTCTGGTTTCCCGGCTCATACTTGAAAACTTATTTATTCTCTACATAGCCATCAAAGTAATGGCTTTGAATCACTGTTTAAATCTCATCCATTCTCTACTCAAACATCTTTAGTAATTTCATATAATGCTGAGTATATAATGCAGACTATTTCTCAAGATCCACAACCCACTCAGTCTCTGTTCCTTGATTGCTTATCTAAATCCTCGTCTTTTTCTCCCAAATGCCAGCAGATGGCCTTTTCCTGGGCTATTCTTTAGTTTGTTACATAGAACCCTGTCTGTCTATGTTCCAGCTAAGTCATAAACTTGAAATTCTTTCTTTACTTTGTTGCTTCCTTAGTTTTTGTTGAAATATCATACCCTCAGAGAGGTCTCTAAATTAGTGTTCTAGTGATTCTGTTGCTTATCTGTTTCATTATCTTTTCAAAATCATTTATTACTATAAAATATGTATATCTGTATCTATAATTATTTATTTGCATTATATTATTGTTTAAGGATAAAACTCATAGGGGCAAGCATTTTATTCCTCTAGCTCACTGATCTACTTTTAGCACTGATTGTGTAAAATGAGAGAAAAAAGTTACAAAAGGCAAAGAAAAGAAGGCAGAAAGAAGGAAGGGAGGAAAGAAAGAAGGAGGGAAAAAAGGGATAGAGGGAGAGAGGCAGGGGAGGAGAGGGCAAGAGAGGTGAAGAAACCTTGTTCCTGGAAATGCCTCCCTTCTTCAAGCTTATCTGTGCATCTGTTTCTCTGTGGTTCATGGCCAGCTGTGTCAGAAGTTCAGTACATGAGATAGCTGGGTGCTGCTGATGTCGGCTTCAATGCTTCCAGCATGAATACCAGTCTCCCTATACTATGTAGGAGAAAAAAGAAAACTAATTTTGAATTAATGTTATAATTTTATTTCTCCATGACTGTACATACCAGACATGTTATGTTGAATATGAAAACTAATCAAATGTCATCATTTTAAATACTTAGGAGACAGAACTGATATAACTTGGTGAAAGATGCACTATGGGGAAACGGAATCATAAAAGATAAACTTGCACTGTGACTTACATAACTAAACATATGTGATACTTGGTACCACAAGGAACGGGAGCAGGATGAGGTTCAAGGGTGGCATGCCTTGGTGAAAGATAAACTCTGTGGAAGGATAAAAGACAGTTTGTATTGTGACATCTTAAGGATGTGGTATTGCATAAACTTATCTAGGTGAGAAGGATAGACTAAGGTGGCAGATGTTCCTGCAGCCATAGGATTCCTCTGGGTTCTGCTACACAATGGGTGTTAAAGACACACAAAGTAAATCTGGAGAAAGCATTATTCAGAGAGGCCACCTCAAGTGATGGTGTCCAGGAGAGAGAATGAACTACAGCACCATGTGCTGGTGAGAAGAAACAATGAGGTCTGGAAGGGGCTGGTGGATTCCATGACATAGAAGTCCTTGGTATTAGGAATGTCCAGATAGCCACAGACCTGAGTTTAGGCAGAGCACAGCAGCTGGGGTTTGCTCCCTGGCATGTCATGCAGACCTTGCCCCCAGGGTGCTCTGAGATAGAGATTGAGACTGGGTGTGATGGTGCCCACCTGTAATCCCAGCACTTGAAAGGCTGAAAACAAGAGGATCACTACGAGTCTGATCAGTGTAGTGAGACTCTGTACCAAATACATTAAAAAAAAAGAAAAAAAAAAGTTCTTGGTATTCTCAGAGAAATCCCTTTTAGGAAATGACAAAAAAGACACACAGAGTATTTAGAGTTAAAAATTGAGCAGCCGAAGAAAACAGCAAAGTCTCAAGCATTGTGTGCAGGAGAGAAGATGATTTGCAGGCACAGGTTTATTGTCTTAGGTAGGAAGAATGATGCCTCCCGTGCTGTATGCTAAGAAGAGGCTTTGTGCAGGTGTAGGCAGATTTACAGGCCTGTTAGCTGGACAAAGAGGGAATTAGTTCTATTGATCTTAGTTGCCACAGAAAGAGAGAACAATTTCTCCTTTGGAGTGTAAAAAGTGTGATGTCTAGAAGTGGTAGCAGAATTCTAGTTCAGGAGAGAATGTAAAAAAGCTCTCTATACCCACAGAGAATTTGAAAGTAGTGGACAGCAGATTCGCGGGACTGCAAAGATTCATGGAGTGAGGGCAGCGCAAAGCTGCAAGCAATTTCTTAAATTAAGACACATCCATCCGTCCTCACTGCCTCCAGTCCAGTCCAAGCTACTTACCTTGCAGAACCACTGCAGCAGTGCTGGTTCCTCTGTTTGCTCCTTATGAACTTGCTCTACTCAGTACAGTCAGTAAAATGCAAGCAGAACACACGGCCATGATACTACCATTTTAAAACACTTTTCAGTTTCATATGAAGATCAAGTCTCAAAATCTTTAAGACAGACATCATGATCATAAAATGCATTCTTCAGACCAGGAAACTTTTGATTCTAATAGGGAGTGACACCAATAAGTATACTGAAAAGGCTAATGTAGACAAGTCCCTCTCTGAGCAAAAACTGGGGCCTACGGTTAGTTTTACAAGTTTTGTTTTGTTTAAATACCTCCCGTCTATTTCACATCACTTTGTCATAAAGTTTTCTTATCTGAACAATTCTTTGAGTTTTCTGAAATGCTAATCTACTTCCCACTATGAACATTTCCACTTGACAGTTCACTCACGTAAAACTTATCTTTACCCTCTGCCCTTTGCTGTATAAATACACCACAGCTACAGTTCTTAAGAACAAAATTTTATCACACACAGTAGCTGCACTTAAAGATAAATACAGGTGAGGAGTTATCTGTTAGGGCTTGGAACAGCAAGTTATAATATCTAACTAGCAGAGAAACAGGTGTCCACTATTCCTTATTTTCCTAAGAGCTAGTAGAGATGATCCTGTCTCACGATGTAGTACTTGGGGGTTGGGTAGAGCCAAGTACTGCAGTACTCACTGGGGCTGGAGAAAGGCGAGCTATGGTTGTGAGTAAATGTCACAATTGCTATTCAGCAAAGTTTGTTATAATTGCTGATAGAAAATGTCACATTCTTCTGTTAGAGAGTGTCACACTCATCCAGTTAGGAAAATCACAGAGCAAGGTATCTTTCCAGCTTACCTTTCTGCGTAGTTTATCTTTCACTGAGTAATGTCAATCTTAAATCTGATCCTTTCTATTTCCTTCTGTTAGGAAGTGTCGCACACATCCAGTTAACCTAAGGCATCTCTCAGGTTTCCATTTCTGCCTGGTATATGTCCAGTAAAATATTAAGATTTACAAAGTGGCTGTTAATGAGATTGAGACATAAAATATCGAAGATCTTTGGGAGGAATGCAACTTTTTCTGAGACTGAGAAATTCAAGGATTTCCTTCTAAATTGAGACTGTGGAACTTTTAGAATATCTGATATGAATTTTAATTAATTACAAACAGTCTGATTTACTTATGCCCCTCACAGCCAGAGATTACATATGAAGTTTATTAAGGAAAATAATATTTGTTTTCTGCAACCATGAGTTTTTTATACTACAGGAAAACAGAATCCTAACAAGAGTAAATCTAGTGCTTGTTCTTTCTCTAGTCAGTACTGCTTTCACCAGAATCGAAGAGAAAATATTCCTTCCATCTCTTCTTTGAGAAAATAGGACCAGTCAGGCTGTTGTAGTTTTTTAAATGTGATGTTGAGTTAAACTTATCTTGTTCATAGCCAATAAAATAATATAGAACTTATGAGATGTGATTTTTAAAATCCTGCTCATGTTTATGAACTCTGGACCAAACTTTTACAAATATATTGTTTCTTGAGTGGTCAAAAGTTAGTTTTTAAGCACTTGCCTGGCAAGTGCAGGGTCCTGAGTTCAATCCCCAGTACTGCAAAAAAAAATTAATTTTCAAAATATTCTTTCTTTCTTTCTTTCTTTCTTTCTTTCTTTCTTTCTTTCTGTAGTGTTGGAGAAAGAATACAAAACCTTCTTACTGATGTACTTCACAAGATTTTTTAAAAAATTATTCATTGTAAGACAGGATCCTGCTAAGTCTCTGAGTTGTCCAGGCCCACACTCACCAGCCTGTTGCCTCGCCCTGCTAGAGTACCAGGGTATTAGAGAGGAACCACCACACTTGGCTGAAATGGAGGTCTTTTTAAAAACTTCAATGTATATACTTTCAAGGTTTTATCTTATTAGTACGTGTCCCTGTTACATAAAGTCTATTTTTATCTCAAGGAGTAGATATATGTATATAACACACTTTGATTTTTTTAATTTTATAAAAAAATGAAATAAAATTTTCATAATCAAATGGGACAGAAATAGCAGTAGTAATTATGCAGTATCTTTTTAAATCCCCCCTCCTTCCCTTCTTCCTCCTGCCTTTGTCATTAAATCTGCTCTCCCCTTTCACCATTACTATTAGTTCAGGCTTATGACATACAATGTTTACATTTATACTGGGTACTTGGCACATGTAAATAATACACCTTAAATCTTATTACCCCTCCTTCCAGTTTTCCTCTCTCCTCACCCAAGGTCTCCTGGATACCTTGCCATCTGCAAAAGGTTGACCTCTCTGCTTCCTATCAACCCTTTATTTTACTCTTTATTTTTAATTTGCCTTATTCAAATGAGAGTTACAACATGGTATTCACATTTGTGTGTCTGATTTGTTTCACTTAACATTATATTTTCCAGGTGTATTTCTTTTCTTAAAAATTATTCTAGTTTATAGTCAAATTGTGTCCCATTGTAGATGCCAACACAATTTTTTTTATAAAAGTGTTTTTTCTTTGTTTCTCTTCTTTCCCTCCTCACTTCGTTGATAATTCTGGTCATTTTGTTGAGAGGATAATCCTGCCCCAAAGGGAGAATGCTTTGTGAAAAAGGAAGACTTTGTTCAGATAAACAGTCAAGAACTGAAGTGTCACACCCATATTCATTGCATGACTTGTAGAAAGCATATCTTTAGCTCTATTCATGTCCTTGCAAAATTGTAAACCTGTAAAACCCTAATATTGTTTTAAAAACATTGTCTTGCCCAATTTTGAGATCTTCACTGAAAGCAAATCACCTCCCCTTTATAAATAGCTTAGTCTACATCCCAGCTACCTCTCTTACAGGTTTGATCTGCTCAACTCACCCTCAGCAAATACCTAAAATAAAAATCATTCTTTAGTGGCCTCAACAAACTGAACTTATACCTAGCAGCCCACTATAAGCTTGTTTAAATTGTCACCCTTTGCCATCTTGGAGAAATGACAATGAAGATGTTTGTCCCCATTTTTTTTTTCTCTGCCTCATGATCAGCCCCTTTTAACTAAGCAGGAAGTGGCTTCCAGAAATTCCAGCTGGAATCGATGAGGAGACAATTCTGTATAGTTTCTGGCCTCAAGAACAGGTTGAATCACCTCACTCTAAAACTTTTATTGCTTAAGAATAAAAACGAAAACTCTCCTGCTTGATAAAGATTCTGCTTCAAAAAAGGACCAGAGATGGATAAGGATATTGGAGATTTTCAAAGAATTTTGGTATAAACACAGCCTAGAAAATTTCTAGAAAAATTAGCCAGACCCATTTAAACAGCATATAGAATACTATAGTCATTTTATGAGTTATGTTTTTGATATTATAAGAAGAAAATCTAAAATATGCGTCACTGAATACGTCTAAAAACAGATAGCATCATCAGGAGTTTGACTGCAAAGTTGAGACTGGTGTAAGTCAGGCAGTGGGTATAGCCAAGTGGAGCAAGTGAAAGAAATCAGACTCACGTGTATAAATATCATACTACCTCCCTAGTACTTGACAGAATAAGTATGATCCCAAAAACACAATAAATATTATGGAAGGGAAACACACTGCTCAAAAAGCAAGTACATCCCACCAGAAAATCAGAAAATGGGATAGGGGAAAGGAGAAAAGAAGGAAGGGATATATATATATATGGAAAGAGAGAGAGAGAGAGAGAGAGAGAGAGAGAGAGAGAGAGAGAGAGAGAGAGAATGATTGTACTACTATTTAGTACTAATTTCTATTAATTAATTGAAAGGAATAATTAATTCTTATATTATATTATTAATTTGCATGCCTGGATGTAGTGGTCTGAGCAACTACTTTGAAGATAACAACATGCAATTAAATAACCAACATTAATTTCCTATCATCTCAGTTTGAAATTATGTATCATTTTTTATCCTTTCTAAAATAAAAAAAGTAAATTTACAGTTTTATCTCAAGGCTACAGATGGCTAATACAGAGACCTGCTTTCTGGCCCCCACTGTTTTTTTTGTTCTTCACAGTGACCAAATCCATTTGCTTCATCAGATGAGGGAAGTGCACTAGATATTTCCTTCACTATTTCCTACCTTCAAATTAGACATGACTTTTGGGGAAATGGCAGAGTGGTGAGCATCAGAGAAAGAACGTGTCTGAGATTTGGAGTCCATTTGCTGTGATATAACACCATGAGGAAAAGGAGGAGGAGAAAGAGAATAAATAGAGGGTCCTAGGATTGAGAAAATATCTGAAATGAGACTTGAAGCCCATGGGAAGGTAAAGAGAGAGACTGCTGAGGAAGAGGGAGGTGGCAGTTAGCACTTTCTTGCTAATACCTGACTACAGCACAGGAGGGGCAGCTTGAGCCTGCATATACTCAGTGACTAATGGTGACCTCAGAGGCCTCAGACAGAGGCACTAGCGGAACAGAGCAGTTGATGCAGCAGACTGCAGTCCCCAGCGCATTGTCCTCTCTCAGACTTTCCTGAAAGAGTACAACTGGCCAGTGGTCATCTTGGTGAGGAGACAACTTAGCTCAAAATCAGAATAGCTAAGGGCATGCTACAGCTAAAGGATCCCAGTGTCAGGGTGAGGTTGCAGAGTTCAAGTTGACAGGAGGTCAGGGAGCCAGGTTCAGGCTGGCAGGAAGCAGAGCTCGAGCCAGCAGTAGGCTCACAGAATGTTTTAGGCTGAACAAATTAAGCTCCAGCCTTACAGCCATAAACCAGCTGAGCTTCTATGGAACTAAAGGAGTGGGCTAGCTTAGATCACCCACTAGAGCCACCACGCCTGTACAGCAACTCCTGGGTTGCTCAGATTAATGAAGGAAGGAAGGAAGCGGACACTCCTGATGTATATACTGAGATTGCCAAAGGGCCATAAACAATACTATAGGCCAGCTCAGACCGGAACTTTCTCTTCCCACTTCATCTAAATGACAGTGGACACATGCCTTGAAGTACACATTTTATTCTTCTTTCTTTTTGCTTCTTTCTCTTATAAGTGTTTTGATTGTTTACTCTTATTTTTATGAATGAATACATAGTTTCTAGATTTTTGTTGTTGATTTGTTTTATTCTTGATTTTATTTCTTCTCTCTTTCACTCCTTTTTTTCTAAATTTTTTAAAAAGATTAGAAATTAGAATTAAAACCGACAAAATTACAAAGCAGGTGACCATGGCTTTAGAAAAAAAATCAAATAAGAAATAATTTCTCAAATAACTATAGAAATGGTGACATAATGGAAGGCATGATTAGTAGTTCTAGAGCAGATACAGATAAAAAGTAGGGGAGCTTAGGAAAATGATGAAAACCATGACTATCCAAAAAGCAAAGAAATAGAATTCATGAAACAAATTCAAGAATATGCATAACAGAATAAAGCAATATAAGGACAGAATGTCAAACATGGAAGATAGGATTTTTGTTTGCGATCAAGAGAAGAAAAATTACAATAGCTAGAGACCACAAGAAATCAATCCAGCAGCTTATAGAACAAAAACGAATAACATAACATGGAAAAAAGTCAATAAAAAAGTAAGAGATATTTCTCTCTCTCTCTCTCTCTCTCTCTCTCTCTCTCTCTCTCTCTCTCTCTGTCTCTCTTTATTTTTGCAGTACTTGGGATAGAACTTGGGATCTTGCACTTGCCAGACAGGTATACATCCTGCTGAGCTGTCTCCTGGGCCTGAAAGAGATATTCAAATGGCATAAAATATCTGTTCACAGAAGCAATTACAGGAAAGTTACCAAGCAGGGAAAAAAATTGATATACAATAAATGAGCCATACAGGACTCCAATTATTGCAGACTAAAATCTGTACTAAGGCAGACAATAATCAAGATTCTACGAATTCAGTACAATAACAGAATGTGAAAAACTGTTAGGGAAAATATACAAATTATCTTTAAAGGAAAGCTCATCATAATCACAGGAGAGTACTCAATATAAATCCTTAAGTCAATGAAAGCTTGGAGCAAAGTACTCAAAAAAAACAGTCTCCAATCCAGACTGATGTACCCTGAAACCTATCTTTCAAATGTAGAAATATACTTCCCTGACAAAGAACAACTGAATAAATTAGTGCTTACTATTTCAGTCAAAGTTTTACTAGAGGAACACATACAATACAAGATGTATAACTGGATAAGAAATTATAAGATCGCGTTGTGATGGTCAGCCACAGAGTTGAATGAGGAAGTGTGCAGAAGGCACCTATACAGTGGAGACTGAAGGGTTCAACTCCAGGTCTGGAGCTCACTTCAGTTTTCCATGCAAATCTGTATCAGGAAGCTGATGGGTCTGTGATCAAAGCCAGGAGAAGATGTCCAAACTGACCATGAAGACCAGAGCTCTTCCTAGGAAGAAGAATGCTTCACTTTCCTCAGTTCCTTTTTATATCCTTTAAGGGATGAGTCACTCTAGGGTGCAACCTCCACAACTTGGGTATGGCCTCTCTAGGGTGTAGAATTGCTGAGCCAATTTAGTTAAGCTTTTAACTTCTCAAGTTGGGGCCAGGGAGATGGCTCAGTGAAATAAGTGCTTCCCTGGCAAGTGCAAAGGCCTGAGTTCAATCCCACGTAAAAAAATTCTCAAGCTGACACAATGTATCAACAACTGCAAATGGTAAGTATAAATCATATTACTTGTAATCATGAGTGTTAATGGTATCAACTCATCAGTCAAAAGAAATAGACTGGCAGAATGGAATAAAATTATTTAACAATATTCTACATACAAGAAACACATCTAAGTGCAAAACAAATCATACATGGACTGAACATGAAAGGATGGAAAATAATACTCCACGACAGGAACAGGGAAAAAGCAGGGCTGATGTTTTATTTGCAAACAAAGGCATTTTCAAGCTAAGAGTGATTATGGGGCACAAAAACATCGCTGTATGCTTGAACAATGCAAGAGAGAGAGATAACAAACATAAATACACATGCATTGTTCTGGTTTGTGCCTACGTGTCCTCTCAAAGGCTCCTGTAGCCACTGGGATGGGTTTCTAGGCTGTGTTTTTAATGATCCAGTTCTGGAATTGCGGGTATGAGAGCTGTGGGGACAGTGGGCAGACAGCCTGAATGCAGCGTAGGGGAGACTGGCTTGCTGTCTGCTGCGCTGTTGCTGCTCCTCCTCCCTAGTGTACTTGCTCCTTGCCACTGCTGCTTTGCTGCTGCCATAAAAGGTTGCTCTCTGCCATGCGTGTTCTGCCTTGGAGCCAGCTGAGTATGGACTGAAACTTCCAGTAACTATGAGCTAAATAAACGTTTTCTTCCTTCATTCTGGGTGTAGAGCATTTTGTCCCAGCCAAGAAATGAAGAGTAACTTAGATATGCAAAAAATATCACATCACTCAACTATATAAAACAAAAATTGATGGACATGAAGCATTAAATAAGCACTAATACAGTTGTAATGGAGGATCTCAGTACCCCAATATCAAAAATAGATCAATTAGACAAAAAAACAACAAAATGTCAGAATAGAATCACATTTTAGAACAAATGGACTTAGTAGATGTCTACAGAATAGTCCACTCCACCATACTAGAATGGACATTCATCTCAGTCACACATGGAACATTCTCCAAAACAGACCACATATTAACGAACTCACGGTAAATACACAGGGATTAACATTATCCTATGTATACTATCAGGCTATAGCACAGAAATTAAATCACACTCTCCTGAACATGCAATGGGTCATAAAATTACAGAACAAATCAGATACTTTAATTTATTAGATAGTTATGATAATACCAATAAAGCATACTGAAACCTATGGGACACAATGATAGCGCTTCTGTGCAGGAAATTTATGGTGCTGAGTTTCCATCTAGGAAAAAGAGAGTGAGTTCAAATAAACAACATAATATTGAACCTCAAACTTCTAGAAAACAGAAGAGCAAATCAAGCCCAAATCATGTATGATGGAGGAAATTACAAAGTTCCTGGCAGAAATTAATTCAATGGAAAATAAGAAAACAACACAAAGAATGAATCAAAAGTTGATTACTTGAAATATTAAATAAAATTGACAAACTATTAGCCAATTTTTTCAAAATGGGAAAAGAAAAGCTGCAAATACATGCAATTAGGAATGGACAGGGTAAAACTGCAACAAATCCATAGAAATCTAGATTATCAATATCTACTTGAAGAAAATGTGTTCCTATAAAATAGAAAACAGAATAAAATATATTCTTAGATACATATAAATTATGAAAAATAGAATTAGGAAGATATAAAAATTCTAAATAATCCAATACTAGTCAGCAAAAATTGAAGATGTATTTAAAAGCCTATAAACAAAGCAAACCCAAGTCTTTATGGATTCACTGCTAATTCTACCAGAAATACAGAGAAGACCAAATGCTGCTATTTTTCAAACTCCTTAATAAAATTGAAAGGGAAGTAATACTCTTAAATTTCTTCCTGAAGCAAGCATGATTCTATTTTCAAAGTCAGAGAAATATGCAATTAAAAAAGAGAAGTATAGACCAACCTCCCTAAGGAACATAGATGTAAAATTCCTCAGTAATACAATAACAAACAGAATGCAACAAATTATCAAGAAAATTAGGCATTATGACTGAGCAGGATTCATCCTAGTGATGCAAAGATGGTTCAACATATGTTAATTAATAAATGCATATACCATGTCATCAGATCCAAAAATGAAAATTACATGATTCTTTCAATAGATGCATAAAAATGAATATTAATATGCTGAACTATAAAAGCATCAAGTCAACAACTTCTACAATTGTTAGGTGGGTTGGTATCTCACTAGTAAAATGTACTTTTGGGCTATATTGGGTTATTTAGCTGAATTCAAGTACCTACAATATTTGGATTGTCATCAAGTATGAAAAGATCCTTTAAAGACGTCTCCAAACACAGCTTCTCTAACAGCAATGAAACTCCCATCTTTGACAAAGCAAAACAAAAAGAAGCATATAAATAAAGTACCATTTTTTGTGAAAAAAAATATATACAAGATAGTTAGGATAGATATACAGCTACTTTCTTTTAGTTCAATGAGAAGAAAGGTTGTGCTAATAGTATTTAGTAAAGATATCATGTCTACATCTTATACTATGAATAACTACTATGAATGCAATATGCAATGTATTAATTATTGTAAGTGTCCTACTAAAACTTGAGATTCATAGCTATTTTTTTCATTAAAATGAATAAAAAGGTTTTTTTTAAAGGATGCAGAAAATACTGAGAAAAATCAGTGTCCATTCATGATGTAAAAAAGTAATACTATAGAAAATTGGAATGGATAGCCTGTGTTTCAAACTGATAAAATCCATCTGTGATAAATCCAAGGCCAAAACCATACTGAATGGGCAAAAGCTGAAAGCATTCACCCTAAATTAAGGAACAGACAAGGAGATCCACTATCACCATTCCTGTTCTGTGTAGATATTGAAACACTAGCCAGAGAAATTAGACAAGAGAAATAAAACAAACAAAGTGAGAAAAGAAAGAGGTTAAATGATCATTGAAAATGGCATACTTTATGTAGAAAACCCTAAAACTCCACCAAAAGATTTCTACATTTAATAAAAAAAATTCAGTGCCATATCTGGATACAAAATCAGTACTCAAAAATCAATAGCATTTCTGTACACAAATAAACACACAAAAAGAAAAATCACTGGCAATAAAGGCAATGGGTATCACAATCCTTTGAATTATACTACAAAACTACTGCAGTGAACAGACACACACACACACACACACACACACACACAATAGTGGCAAAAAAAAACTAAAACAAAGATGAATTAGACTCATGATTAATGGAACAGATTAGAAGATACAGAAACAATTCCAGACATTCTTATCCATCTTGTACTTGACAAAGATGTCTAACACATTCACTGAAATGTAGCATATTTAATAAATGGTTCTGGAAATACCGGCTTTTCACATGCTGAAGACAAAACTAGACCCCTATCTTTTGCCATGCACTAAAGTAAATCAAAGTGGATCATCTATCAAAACAGAAAAAATAAATATGCTGAAAGATAGACTAGGTAAAACTCTTCTAAAACATTG
This sequence comes from Ctenomys sociabilis, assembly GCA_004027165.1. NCBI lineage: Eukaryota > Metazoa > Chordata > Mammalia > Rodentia > Ctenomyidae > Ctenomys > Ctenomys sociabilis. Next base: position 20,358 of record PVKA01001262.1, read on the forward strand.
TGATAGGCAGACTGAATCAACAAAAGCCCAGTCACATATGAACTGTCCCTAAGAATGAATGATACACACTCATTAAAAAGCTTTGACACAGCAAAAGAAATCACCAGTAGAGTGAAGTGCCTCACACCATGTGGGAGATAATTTTTGAAATTTGTACCTCAGACAAAGGGCTGATATATATAATATATAAAGAACTCAAACAAAAAAGCATAGCCACCAAATTTAGAGAACCAATGCAAATATGGGTATCTTGATGGGGAGATAGCTCAATAGAATAAGTTCCTGGAAAGTGCAAGGTTCTGAGTTCAATCCTGAATACCAAAAAAAAAAAAAAAAGAAAAAAAAAATGGGTATCTGAAATGAATAAACCTTTCTCAGATGAAGAAGTAGCAAGAGCAAATAAATATATGAAAAATGCTCAACATTATTGATCATTTAAGAGATACATCTCACTCCAGAAATAATGGATATTAACAAGAAGTCAATCAGTAACAAATGTTGGCAAGGATGTGGAGAAAGGAACAATTCTCCAATTTTTCTATAATGTACACTACTGCAACTACCATTGAAATTAGTGTGGATCTTCCTCAAAAAACTTAATAATAGAGTTTCCATTCGACCCTGCTATTTCCTTTCTTGGTATCTTTCTGAAAGAATTGAAGGCATCGTATTAGTGATATATGTACACCCACAATTATAGTGGCACAGGTTCCCATAGTTACTCTGGAAAGCAAACCAAATGCCCAACAACCAATGAAAGGGTAGAGAAGATAGATAGATAGATAGATAGATAGATAGATAGATAGATAGATAGATAGATAGATAGATAGATAGATGATAGATACAGACATAGATAGACAGACAGACAGACAGACAGAAAGATAGATAGATAGATAGTGATAGGTAGATAGATAGATTCAACTGCTCTGCCATAAAGAATGATAGGACAAAAAAAAAATTAAAAAAAGAATGAAATTGCCAGGGAGATAGCTCAGCAGCTTAAGTGCCTGCCTGGCAAGTGCAAGGTTCTAAGTTTGATTCCCAGTACAAAAATAATAATAATAATAAGATTGATACATTTCTACCTAAATAGCTTAAGAGTATGAAACCATACTCTTCAGTGAAATAAATCAAACATTCATGTAAATACTATATGGTTCTCCTGATGTAAGAAACTGAAAGCATAAGTGAGGAGAAAAGTATATTATAGGTATTGGGAAATGGGAAGAAAATGTTCAATAGGAAGGGGAAAGGGAGAGGAAGAGAGGGAAAGGACATAAAGAACAATAGAAGAAAAAATGCATTATTAGAATGGAAGGAATTGGAAGGAAATAAATAGAAGAAAGCAAAGCCCTTTAAATAAAGCAAGGAGGGGGGACAGGGAATGGGAGAAATGAAGCAAGTTATATCATTAAAGATAAAATCTAGGGGCCAGGGAGATGGCTCAGTGGAATAAGCGCTTCCCTGACAAGTGCAAGGGCCTTTCCTTATGAATGCTGGCATTATGTATATTGAAACCGAGCCAATAAAATAAAATTAAAAAATAAGACTGTCAGAAAGCAAATTTCTAGACACTGATAAACTTTTCTTATCACATTATCTTCACATGTGATATTTTCTATTCTAATTTCCTCTTTTTTAGTTTTTAATGTAGAAAATTGAATTGATCACATCATTTACATGTTAAAGATTAAATAAGGAAAAATATTAAAAATCATACTTTAATTTTATAGCTGTCATTGTACTGCTCCAGAGCTCTATATTAAGAAATTTACCTAGCTCTTATTTAAATCTGGTCCTACTAACCCAGTGTAGTTAGTAATAGTATATCACTTCACGCATCAATATATCATTAGACATGAAAATATTTTACTGGTCACTATTTCTTAGCATCTTATACTGTAGTCTCAGGAACACATTCAAACTCTGAGCCATCCCACTCCTAAATTCAGACAGGAAACTTAAAGCAATTAGAGCAGGTCCAGAAAAAAGGCTGAGATAGTACAAAACAGGTGGCTGAAAGTAATGTCACTGGAGGCAGAGGGAGACCCTTTATGCCTCTACTCCACAGTTTTCTGAAATTCCTTCCTAAGCATTACCCTTTGATGTACCCACTAATAGTAAATTCTAGATCTCATCCCAAATTCTCTGGATCTGCATTCCAGCTCAGAGAATTATTGGAAGCCTTCAGTAAGTCTTATCATCAAGACTTTTTTGTAAATCATGGCTCTGCTTACCTTTTTGTCTACTTATTTTTAAAATCTTTACTGATGAGGGTTAATTTTGCTTCTTGGGCCAAATCCTGTGATAAAATGCTCTGGCTCAGAAGAGGGTATTCCCGCAGCATGGCTTTGTTTATTCACACTACATCCTCTCAGCGTCCTGCTTTGCAGCCAGCTTCTGAGCTGAGCTTAGTCTTATCCCCAACTGCTCCTAGGCAGATAGTTGAACTGTGACATTGAACTCCTTGCTTGTCTGGTGAATTCCTTGCTTGTTCACAGAAGTCTATGGCTAGCTACTCTGGAAAGCCTAGAAGGAGGTCAGCAAGAACAGTTCTAGGATTCCTTCAGCCCGTTTGCCATGGGCCTGGCAAGACTCCAGCTATTAGAATGGGTAGAGCCTTGAAAACAAAGGAAAATATCATAGAGATATTTTACATTTAGATTTTATCAATGTTTCCAGCTCCAGCAGACTAATTTCCTGTCCTCATCAATTTAAATGTACTTTGGAAAATAATGAGCAATAAGATATAGATAATCCTTCAAAGCCATTTAAATTAATGAAATGATGATTAAAATACAGAGAAAATGAAGTAATAATTCATGCCTTTTCTATCCACAAGATTATAAGCTCCATTTGGCTAGACTTTTTTTCCCTTGAGATTTCTCAGCAACTGGGGCAGTGCATTACTGAACTCTCAGTGAATATTCAGTGAATAAATTAAAGAAATAAAATTTAATGTGTCTCTGAAGATATAAATATGATTATTTGGGTATATCATCAGTCTTTCCCAGTTCCACTCTAAGAGGAGATAATTTGGTAGTAGATGGTTGGTATTCCTCAGAATTAAAATAGGAACATGAGTTCCAAGGGACAAGTTGGGGAAACGTAGACAAAGTTAGGAAATGTAATTTTTTGTGTTCAGGTTCTTAAACAAAAGTAAGTCTTACACACACACACACACATACACACATACACACACACACACATACACACACATTTGTATACTTGGCTTTTGCAAGTGGTTCCAAAAACATTTTAAAACAATCAGATGATTTTTCTTTACTTTACACATGAAGTCACTGTGATAAATGTCATTAAGTGGTGCATCAGATCCATTGTCAATGTTGTAACAATTGCCCATTAGATCTGCATGAGTCTGTGACTCATACTCTCATATTAATATGATGTCATCATTTTCTCCTTTGGCTCTGTCTCTATTGCAGCATTATCCACAGCAAAGGCAATACTCTGTAGCTGTGCTATTTAATACTATATGCCACTAACCACAAGTGGCTATCAAACACTGGAAATGTGGACAGCACAACTAAAGCACTAATTTTTAAAAATCGATTAATTGAAATTTTCACCAGTGTGGCTAATGGCTAATATTTTGGAGAACCTAGATTTCCACCCTCACTGAAGAATATGTTTGTGCTTCCATCATCCCTATTAAGCTATGCTCTCTGGATGTGAAACTAGCTTGTGATGGACTCTAAGTTAGGGTAGTGTTTTTTTTTTTTTATTTTAACTAACATAAAAGTATATGGATTTATTATATAAAATGTGATGTTTTAAAATATATATGTACATACATTGTGTGTTCAGCTTAGCTAATGAACATATTTATCATAGTTTTTGTTTTTGTGGTGAAATCAGTACGCCTGCACTTTGATATTCATGACAGCATGCTTCAAAAAGAGTAAGATACAGAATCAGCATACGTGTCCTTCAGTGGAGAAATGGTTTATAAAAATGTAGCATATATGTGCAAAGCAAAATTATTCAGTCATCAAAAGAATGAAATTCTTTCTTTCACAGCATGAGGATGAAATTGAAGAAGTGCACACTAATTGAAACAAGGCAGGCACAGAAAGACAAAGACTGCATTATCTTTCTAATATATGGAGTCTACAAAAGTAGATCTCATAGAAATAGAGAATAGAAAGGTAATTATCAAAGCCTGGCTATTTGGGGTGGGTTTTTGGGAGATATTGGTAGCTCACATATTTTAAAGATTATCTAAAGGTAAAAAATCAGTTTAACAGGATAAAGACTACATTTTAAAATATTATTTTTTTCTTTTTTCTTACACACTATGCCATTAAACTTGTTAGATTTGACTTCAGACATATTTTGTGTTTTGTACACACAATTATAAATGATTCTTATAATTAGGTAAATTTAAAAAGCCCATTAAAAAGTAATTTGAAGAGAATAAGAATGAGAAGTTAGCCTGCTTTATGTTACTTGTAGGCATTTTCAAACTTCCATTACTAACCTATCTCTTAGTATGGAGCCCTACCTCAACAAGTACGGCTTCACATATCTGCCATCAATTCCTCTGCTCTGCGTGTGCCTTTCAAAGAGAACATTGCATCTGAATGTGTCATTTTATTATAGATATTTTAAGGTATGAGCCAGCTCTGTTTTTCTTAGATGATTAATACTGTACTCTCTAAAATGTCAGCCCTGCACCAGTGTTGGAGCTACATGACTTTGATATAATTTGGGTCTGGAATGGCCTTCAAAGATCGAAAGTTTGATCCCAGTGCAGCAGAGCACTAGAATGGTGCCTTGGTCACGAGGGAATTGACCTCATCAATAGATAAATCTGCTACAGAGGTTGAGGTGCTGGATGAATTAGGCACTGGCAGCATGAACTTTAAGGTCACATCTTGTCCCTGCCCAGGCCATCTCTGAGCAGTATGTATCTCCTTCCCTCCTCCCTCCTTCACTGTCACAAGGTGAGCAGTCTTCATCACATGCTTTTGGCCAAGACGTTCTGGCTTACCACAGGCACAAAAACAATGGAGCCAGGTGACTTTGGGCTGAAACCTCTGAAAGTGAGAATCAAAATAAGTATTTTCTGCTTTATGTTGCTTCTTGTAGGCTCTGAGTGATAGAGATGGAAAGCTCTGAACTGCTTCCTTTCCAGAGTCCTGATGAGCTTACGTCCTGCTGAGACATCAACTTATCTGAGAAATACGGCATGGAGTTCAAAATGGACAATTCTTTTTTCTATTTGAAAAGAGAATAAAGGCAATATAAATGTATGTGAAGGGTAGCCCTGTTGACATATCTCCCCATGAAAAAGCAAATGCAGCTCATACTCAGAAAAAGAGATGAAGCAAATGCTCAAAAATTGAGGGAGAAGGCACCTCAGGCTAGAGATATGGAGAGAAGAAAGGTATTTCTAGCTTTCCATTAAGTAAGTCTGCCAGGTAAGAGCTGGATCTGATTAAGGTGAGTGTAATGATGGAAGTCTATAAGACATCCTATTGGGGCCAGGGAGATGGTTCAATAGAATAAGTGCTTCCCTGGCAAGCAGAAGGGTCTGAGATCAATCCCTGGTTCAACCAAAAAAAAAAAAAAAATAAAATAAAAGATATTCCATTACATTCTCTACCAAGCTAATCTCTACCTTTTGTTTTTTTTTTGGTTGATGAGTTGGACTTAGGGTTGGCAGTATTTTACAGGTTTGTTTTTGAAAAAAAAAAAAAAAAAAAAAACTTCTCTGCTACCTTCTCAAATATCACTCAACTTGTGCATTAGTTTGCTTACAATACGGAATCAAAGTTTGTTATCACTTCTCTGGCTTAGAAATTGTATTTACTTTTATTGCTTGATTTTATATAATAATTCATTCACTTGCATATGCATGAAAAATAATTTAACTCATTGAAACATAGCACATACACATTTCTGAGCAATTTTGTAGTACCAGTTTCTGATCTTCGGCTTTGTCTTCTTACTAGTGTGAGGTCATATCTATTACCTGGGCAAATGAATACCAAGACACAAAGACCATGGGTGTGAGAGAAGGAATAAAGGGCTTTGAAAGATGATTTAAAGTTTGTAAAGTTCCATTCTGCATACTGTGATTGTTATAGTTAAGCTGGGATAAATTTATAAAGTTGACATCATTGAGCGTTGTCTACTTTTTGATGCCTGTAGTTTGAGAATTTTAATCATCCTATCACCACAAAAGGAAAAGAATAGCAAAGTTGCTCAGCATAAGGATGGGAGGGTAAAAGGATATGCTTTTATTTAAGAGCAGAAGGAACTTTTTCAAAACTCTAAATGTCACATAATCTTCAGTATTACTTGGGTTACTATCACTGATGCCTAGTGATAAAGATCAAGTTTTCATCAGGGGCAAATACCTGGACTTTAAAAATGTTTTATGACTACCTGAGACAAATGGATCCAATGTCTAGGAAATAACAGAGATCACCCATGAATATGTTAGATAAGGCCTGGAATCTCAGTCCATTTCTGCTGCTATCACATAACATCACAGACTGGGTAATTTATATATGGTAGAAATTTATTTCTCCCAGTTGTGGAGGTAGGTAAGTTTAAAAACAAAAGCACCTGAAGATTGAGTATTCTAGAGAGAGTGTGCTTTTTGCTTCTAAGATGGTACTTTTGCTTCAGGAATCCTCATATAGTAAAGTGGAGGAGAAAACAAAGAGTATCAATGCTGTGTCCTGAAAGGAAGGAGCTAAAAGTATCTCAAAAATTTATGTGATGGTATTAGGAGGTGGTACCCAAGAGAAGGTGTTTAGGTCACTAAAGCTTTGCTCTTGTGTTGTATTAATGCTGCTTATAGAAAGACTGTTGGGTATGGGTTCTTTCACTCTCCTGATTCCCTGATACATGAACAAAAAATATTTGGCATCATCCTGTGGTGGACGCACTGTTCAGGTATCATCATTCCATTAGAGACCATGCCCTAACCTGCTGACGCGATGAACTTGAACATCACAGCCTCCAGAAGTGGGAGGGAAGAAATTTCTCTTCATCATTTACTGAAGTATATTGTGTTATAGAAGTCCAAAACAGAATGAGAGAAGGACAAAAAAGACTAAGATGCTGCTTCCTTTCACTTTTTCTGATAAGAGCATAGATCCCACTCATGAAGCCAGAATACCTGACTTGCTCACTTCCCCAGTGGTCCTGCCTTTTAATACTAGAGGGCCAATGTGTAAATTATGGAGGGACTCATATTTGGTACACAGCAGCTAGTGCTGGCATGAAATGCAAAATCATGACTGGGAACATCTTAAAGGTATTTCATAACTTTATTTCAATAACAAACAATTTTTTCAGAATTGATATTTGGGTCCATAGACTACGTTAGAACTCTTCATCCTCAACAGTATTGACCTGCTGGGTTGAAGAGTTCTTTGGTAGTGGGGACAGGGCTGTCCTGTACATTATGGGAGGTTTGGTAGCATTTCTGGCCTTCACCAGTAAATGCCAAGAGCACCATGATCAGACAAGACCACTGGTATCTCAGTCATTTCCTCATTGCTGCAACTCAAGAGCTAACACCCATAATTTGAAGGAGGAAAGGTTTATTTTACCTCACATTTTTAGCCCATGCTCAGCTGGTTCCAAGGGCAAAAAGATGGGGTGAGGACCTGGGCACAAGAAAGCTACTCACCACCTGGAAATGACTCTGAAGCAGAATGAAGGGACAAGCCTAGCAGGGAAGAAGATATAGGCTTTTAGGTCACATGTCCCCCCCCCCTTTTCCAACCATGCCTTGCCTTCTAACATTATCTTAGCTATAGCACCCCTGTAATTGAATCATGTTTTAAAAGCCCTGTTTTAGGAGTATGATACTCCTGGGAGATATACAGACACAAACTATAACAACTGATGATAATCAGCAATTCTCTAGACATTGTCAAAAGTCCCTGAATGGTAAAAGTGCCCTGTTTTGAGCATCACTGTCCTTAGTGGAGAGGAACAAGGAGACTGGGGCTGGGAGGAGTGCAGGAAAGTGCATCTTGTGATCCCTTTGCAAGTTACCCTTTGTTTACAATTTTCTTTTGCAATAAAAGTGAAATTGTATGTAAGCAGAAATGCTGGAAAACCATTCTCATCGGTGAGTACAAAGGTTTAGAGGACTTGTGGGGGGGAACCACTTTCCTTAGAAGTTGACTTTGGTATTTTTTACAGTTTTTATAAATCCAGTTATCGTCATGTTAACTCTCATACAGCTGGATAAACAAACTCAAGGAACATTCTCAGCCATATCTTCATTAGTAACTGCAGGCAAAAATCCTGTCATCCTGAGATATTTTGTATTCAAAGCAACAGCTCAGAGTATTTCCAGATTTTTGTGCCTTCCTTAAATCTGTGGTTTTGTCCACAGAAATAATAAATTATTTCTGTGGCCTATTACTGCTGGTCAATTGGGCAATAAAATTTGCAGCTTACATTTGGTGTCTGTTTTCAAACAGTCACAGCTACTATATCCCTGAACTCCCTCACATTTCTAGTGTGTCAATCAAACATACATCTGGCCCTGCTAAGAGGCTCAAGAAATCTGCAGCCAAAGCTCTATCAAAGCTAGGCTAAGAAAAACAAAATAAAAGAAAACCCAGCCATTCCCAGATTCAAATGTTTATGTTTTGTTCAAGTACATGCATTAGAGATATGAACCTGGGCAGTTGCTGAATGCACAATTGGTTCATAGTTTTCCCCAGTTATTATTTTTAATTTTTAAAAAAAATATTTGGTACAGGGTCTCACTATACAGCTCAGACTCAGAATTGTCTCAGTTACTCTTCTCGCATTGCTGGGACAAATACCGGACACCCAAATTGAAGGAAGGAAAGGTTTATTTAGTTCACAATTACTGGAGGTTTCAGTCCATATTCAGCTGGCTCCAAGGCAGTGTGGCACAAGGCAGAGAACAACCTTTCATGGTGATGGCAAGAGGCAAGAGAACAAATGGAGGAGTAGAGGCAGCTCAGACTGCAGGCTCCTCTTCCTTCCTTCCATGGAAATGCAAATTACCTGCCCCAGAGCTGGTGCAGCATCCACACCCACAATAATCATTCACAAACTCCAGAAGCTGCCTGAAGACTGCTTAGGCTTTGGGGGGAGGGGAAGACACCTAGACACAAACTCTAATAGTGATCTCATTTCAGCCTCCCCAGTGCTGGGATCACAGGTGTACACCACCATGCCCAATTTCGGTGTCCAGCACAGTGCACCCAGAGTTCCAGAGCCTGTATGGCATGTTACTCAGGATGGAACCTGGGTCCTTGCATTACCAAGGCAGGTGCATAGACAGCTGCGTTATCTCACCAGCCCCCTTTCTCCAACTATAAAGAGTTATCCTCAATAACAGATCATGGACAAAGATGAAGTCAGCTCAGGGATTTCACATATTGTCTAGCTTATTTCATTGCTTGCATTTGATTGTTTTCTAACATTATGCAATATTTAACTTATGCTCTAAGGTTCATGATTTGAATTTGTATATATTAGGACATAGAATTTTTGTAGAGATTCTATTCAAAATGTTGGCCAGCTTCCAAGTTTTAGATGTCACTTGAATGAAGTCACCCTAAGACATAGTAGCTTTGTCTAGGGTTGTATGGTAACAAGATTCTCAACATAGTTTAGAGTAAAAGAACTTGTGATTCTGTTCAGAATTCAGCCATACACTTTTGATGTTTAAGACTTTTTCTCTTCTACTGTAAAACAGGGGTGATAGTCACAATTAACTTTAAATGTACAATCAAAACAAAGGCGCAGGCTTTGAAATAGGTACTGAAGAACTAGAAAAGTTCTTCACTGGAAAAGAAAAGGAAGTTTAGGGAAAAGATGCAAAGGGAAATAAAAGGAAAAAGGGAGGAAGGGGTCAGGAGGGAAGGCAAGAGGTGGAAAGAGAGCAACAGAGACAGGAAAAGGAGAGAGGGATAAATAGAAAAAGGAAAGGAGGGGAGGGAGAAAGACTTCTATCATGGGAGAGCTATTCTAGAAAGTACTGTTTGTTCTAAGCTCAGTAATTGAAGATAGTTTGAAAGATATTCACATAAAGAAAACAGATTTTCATAAGTGCTTTTAAATCACTGTATAAAATCTCAAGTAGATCTAAGAATCTTTTATACATAGAGAAATCCCCTGAGCAATAGACTGTACTATTCTTCACTTCCATTAAAGTGAGATACTGCTCCTGGATTCTGAATTTAGCAGCTGTTGGTATATGTGTCTCTTGCCACACTCATAAAGGCTTCTAATGTACAATAACATAGCACAGCATATAGCTCATTCCTTCTATGGTTGGATGCATTATTTATAATTAACTTTGTACCAGCTTCATACTAAGAAGGAATGATAATTGGAGCTATCCTTTTTTAGCTCACAGAAAACAAGACTCTTTATTTTTAATAGTGCCATTTACCTACCACCCTTTCTGCCAATGATTTGGATCATTTAGCTGTGGCTCTTGTTTTCAATGCACTTACATTTCACAACTTTGAGAACATGCCTGTTCAAAATGAATTAGCTGAAATCTCATTGGATTTCAGCTAGCTGCACCCCTCCAGTTTCAGTAAAAACAAGTGGAGCAGAATACAACAAACCACAATGTTTATCCCTTGATTCATTCATCTGCAAACCACAAAAGATCATATTCATGTCAATAAATCTCAACATGTAATGAGTGGCTGGAGGTTAAAATATTTGTCCGTGAGCTATTTGTGCACTGATTCTCTCTGATCTTCTAGTGCTTGCACGACTGGGTGATCTGAATCTACAGGGTACCCTGTCTGCAATTTTTGTTCTGAAAACTGGTCTGCATATTTACTATGTCTACAAAAAGTGGTTCCTAATTTCCTCTCTGCTACAAATGTAGGTATCTCTGAAGTCTGACTTCCCTTTCCCACAATTCTACCTTCTATAAAGGCTGGAGACTACTGGCTTCACCTAGGGTCAGGTAAAGCACAGTTGTTGTAGACGTTTTGCTTCAGAAACTCAAAAGAAGAACTATGTTTGGGATGAATCTTGGTAGAGGAAACAAGGCTCTATGTGGATCCGAATGTTAAAAGCTCAAACACAGATACTGCACTTAAAAGACGGGAATGAGTTCTATCCGTGATTGGAAGAAACTTCAAATAGAGTACAGACGTCAGTTAGCTGAAATAGCAAAAAATAACTTATATATAATGATACTGTCATCTTAATAATATTATGCTTATAGTGCTTACATAATAATAATATGCTTACAGTGGGATGATGAGAAATTCAGCCCATCGAATCAGGCTGGTTATGTAACAGATATTACAAGGGAAGGGGTAGAATAAGCATAGTTTCTGAAGGGCAAAAGCAAATTCAATACTGGGGCATTTGGACACGAGTAGTCCCCCACTGGGACACAGGAAGAACTATGAAGAAATAAAAGTCACCTTTTATTTATTTCGATGCTAAATGCTTTTGAAATTTCTCTTGCTTTCAAAGTTCTGCTTGCTTTTTACCAGAAAGTGATCTATGCAAGACAGTCACGTTGAAATGCACGCATCTGTCCATCTCACCAATTAGTTCGGGTTGGGAGGAGACCGACCTCCCAGCCCCTGACAGGGATGGAAGTTTTCATTTATGAAACTTGATATTTCAATGCACTCTTATGGTGAAACACTGGGGTGTCTTAGCAAACTGAAATCTGATATCAGTGAAAAATTACTGATGTGCAGAGAGGAATCACAGAGAATCCCTGCCTTGGCATTTCCAGGCTCGAGAGCCTCACATGCACGTGAAGAAATCAAGGGGGACACTGCTTTCTCCTGCCTGTACCTAGATTTTTACTAAATGTCGGTTTCTGCTTCGTTTATAAGTTTTCCAGTTTGTCCCACCTTTTCCTCAATTCATAGTGTCAGAGAAATTATTTCCAACTAGTAAAGATTAGCCCACTTTGTTTTCCCCTAAATTTTAGCACCTATGCTACTGAAGTGGTTCTCATACCTCCAGGATCCAAGGGCCCACACCTTCCCTCCTCCTTCCAGAAGCCTAGAGCTCAAGCCCGCCCCCTCGTCCAGCTGCATCATTTGCGAACAAATCCACAACTCCCTTTATCTTCCTGCACCCCAGGGCTCATGACTCATTACTGTCCTCCTCTCCTCATAACCAAACTATTTGAGCTCCAGGCCAGCGAGACGTTCAGATGCTCGCATTCAAGAACTTCCCCCTTGCGTAACGTCGACCACTGCAGCTCAGAAGCCAGACTCCCCAGATGCCCCAGGCTAGGACGCCCGGAGCGTGCGGCTCCGCCCAGGCCCGCCCCCTCCCGGTCCAGTCCCGCCCCCGCCCCGCCGGTGGCCCCGCCCTTCCCCGGCCCCGCCCCGCCCGCCCGCCTCGCCCTGCCCAGCCGCTGCCCGCGTAGCCGTCTCTCACCCTCCGGGGGCCGCGGGCCGCAGCTCGGCAGCAGGATCGGCAGCCGCGCCGGCACCAGATGCGGAGACGCGGGCGCCCTGCCGGACACGCACCCCAGACAGCGCCCGCCGCCCACAGCTCGCCTCCCGCGTCCGCGCCGGCCCCCAGCGTCGGGCTGCCCCGAAGGCGGGCGCGTCCGGGCGGTGCGGGGCGCGCGGGGCCGGCGCTCGGCTGCTGCTTGGTGGAGCGCGGGGGACGGCGCCGGGACGCGGGAGCCCTCGGGCCTTCCGGCCTGGCCCTGGCTGCGTCTCCGGCTCAGTGGGGCTCAAGGCGCCCGAGGAGCCCTTCGCTGTCTGCCTAGGTAAGTGGGCTTGGCCACTGGGGGGTCTCTTGCCCCCCAGATCGGAGCCACAGGTCGGGGAGCAGGCAGCGGACGAGGGGCGACGTGATCTTAAGACGCGAATTAAAAAATGCAACAGGCAGGGCAGATCAGGAAACTCCTAGCGGTAGTGTTTCCTGCGGAGAGGAGACTTGTCCAAGACTGAAACTTGGTTAGGCTCTTCTAAAGCCGAGACGGCGCGGGAGAGCTCGCTCCTGAAGCCTGGGTCTGAGCTCCCTCTCGTGGCTTCTTGGAAGGACGGTGACCGCGGCCACAGGTGAGTCTGGATACGCCACCCAGGGGATGGCCTCTCCTCTGGGAAAGTGAATGGTCTGAGTCCCTCTGAGGTCTTCTGATCCCCGAACGGTAAAAATAGAACAGGAATAAATAAAAAAAGGGCTTTAAGCTTTTAATCGTTTGTCTCTGAGTTCCTTGTAATTAAATAACAAAAGTGATAGCAGAACTCATGTATAACTTAATGGCATTTGAGTAAAATCATTCCCAATGACGAAAATATGCCACAGCTAAGATCTAACTGTATCTTGTTGCTTGTCCTGATGTTCACTGGGTTCCAAATATGTCCATCGTGAATAAGAAAAATACTTATGTGAAATAAGTTGGTTGTACATAATATGCAATTTTATTGTCCTTTCAAATTTCTTTCAAATGATTGTAATATTTAAATTATCTCCACTCCTAACATACCTGTAGCCTCAGAAAATTGCTTTGCTTTCTTTTTCCCCCAGATAAGAGTGTTATGAAAAGGAACAGAAAAGAGACCTCGCAGTTGGTGAAAGGGGACGTTTCTTTCCTGGTTGGTGTTTTTGCCTCATGTTCAAAGAGAAGTACCTAGGTGGCTGAAGAGATTAGATTTTCAGTGTTACACAGAGGAAAAGAAGATTCGAAACTGCTTTTCATGGGTCTTAATAGTTTGCTGAGTAAGTAAGCCTAACACAAAAAAGATGTCAAAGGAAGGCAGAAATTCTGATTTTGTTTTTAAGTGATACAGGACTTTGAATACTTGTTGAGGATATTTTTCTCCTCCAAAAAAATGGAAGAAGAAAGAAACACACAAACCAAGAAGCATAAAAAGTTGAGAAGAATAATAATTGAGTCTGCTAACTGCAAGCATGCCAGGTACTCTATCACCTTCTTTGCACGAACACCGGAAACACACCATACATTTGTGATTCATTTATTACCAGGGATGGTTTCCTATGTTAAGAATGACTCTTAAGTCAAAATTTCAAGTCTTTTTCTGTTTTCTGGTGTATGTTTTGACTTTTATTTTAAATAGATTTAAGTAAAGAAAGTAAATGCCAAATTCATAGTATTTTTGACTATACCAATCACTGTTCCCTACAGTTACGGAAAAGGTATTATTGTTCTTTGAAGTTTTATTTGAATTAAAACTGCCAGGGACACATGTTTTCTCTTTTTTGGCAACTGCACTGGCTTTGAATAAGCTGGTTGTCAGCTGGATTTCACAGCACATAGGATTTAAAGTCTATTTAAAGTCTATTTTATCAGGATCTTTAATGTATGTTTTATACTGGCCAGATAGGAAATACATTAAACATTGTGTTTAACATGTATGCCTAAGGAAAGGATCTTCCCCATGGATCATGGCGTTAATGTTTACAGGACATTTCCTATTTTTAACATTAGTAATGTTTGGTTTCTCTACTTTAGAAGAACCTGTGAGCAATTACTCTGAATGGGCAGTGTTCACGGATGATGTAGATCAGTTTAAGATGCAGAAAGTACATGATGTCAGACCCAAACAAAAGCTAAGGCGAAGTGTGCTTCATCCAAGTTTATATTTTGATGCTGGAGAAATCCAAGCAATGAGACAAAAGTCTCGCACAAGCCATTCACATCTTTTCAGAGCTATCAGAAGTGCAGTGACAGTTATGCTGTCCAACCCAACGTACTACCTACCTCCACCCAAGCATGCTGATTTTGCTGCCAAGTGGAATGAAATCTATGGTAACAATCTGCCTCCTTTAGCATTGTACTGTTTGTTATGCCCAGAAGACAAAGTTGCCTTTGAATTTGTCTTGGAATATATGGACAGAATGGTTGGCTACAAAGACTGGCTGGTTGAGAATGCTCCGGGAGATGAGGTTCCAATTGGCCATTCCTTGACAGGTTTTGCCACTGCCTTTGACTTTTTGTATAACTTACTAGATAATCATCGAAAACAAAAATACCTTGAAAAGATATGGGTTGTTACTGAGGAAATGTATGAGTATTCCAAGGTTCGCTCATGGGGCAAGCAACTTCTTCACAATCACCAGGCTACTAATATGATAGCATTACTCACAGGAGCCTTGGTTGCAGGGGTAGAAAAAGGATCGAAAGCAAATATATGGAAACAGGTTGTTGTAGATGTGATGGAAAAGACCATGTTTCTGTTGAATCATGTTGTTGATGGCTCTTTGGATGAAGGTGTGGCCTATGGAAGCTACACAGCTAAATCAGTCACACAGTATGTGTTTTTGGCACAGCGCCACTTTAATATTAACAACTTGGATAATAACTGGTTAAGAATGCACTTTTGGTTCTATTATGCTACCCTATTGCCAGGCTTCCAGAGAACTGTGGGAATAGCAGATTCTAATTATAATTGGTTTTATGGTCCAGAGAGCCAGCTAGTGTTTTTGGATAAGTTCATCTTAAAGAATGGAGCTGGAAATTGGTTAGCTCAACAAATTAGAAAGCACCGACCCAAAGATGGACCAATGGTTCCTTCCACTGCCCAAAGGTGGAGCACTCTTCACACCGAGTTTGTCTGGTATGATCCTCAGCTCACCCCACAGCCTCCTGCTGGTTATGGTAATGCTAAAATGCATATATTTCCCAACTGGGGTGTTGTCACTTATGGGGCCGGATTACCAAACACACAAACCAACACCTTTGTGTCTTTCAAATCTGGGAAGCTGGGAGGACGAGCTGTTTATGACATAGTTCATTTTCAGCCATATTCTTGGATTGATGGATGGAGAAGTTTTAACCCAGGACATGAGCATCCAGATCAGAACTCATTTACATTTGCCCCCAATGGGCAAGTATTTGTTTCTGAGGCTCTCTATGGGCCAAAGTTGAGCCACCTTAACAATGTACTGGTATTTGCTCCATCACCATCAAGCCAGTGTAATAAACCCTGGGAAGGTCAACTAGGAGAATGTGCACAGTGGCTCAAGTGGACTGGAGATGAGGTTGGTGATGCAGCTGGGGAAATTATCACTGCCTCTCAGCACGGGGAAATGATATTTGTGAGTGGGGAAGCAGTGTCTGCTTATTCTTCAGCAATGAAACTAAAAAGTGTGTATCGTGCTTTACTTCTCTTAAATTCTCAAACTCTACTAGTTGTTGATCACATTGAAAGGCAAGAAACTTCCCCAATAAATTCTGTGAGTGCCTTCTTTCATAATCTGGACATTGACTTTAAATATATCCCATATAGATTCATGAACAAGTATAATGGTGCCATGATGGATGTGTGGGATGCACACTACAAAATGTTTTGGTTTGATCAGCATGGCAGCAGCCCAGTGGGTAGTATACAGGAAGCAGAGCAAGCTGCTGAATTTAAGAAGAGGTGGACTCAATTTGTTAATGTTACATTTCAGATGGATTCCACTATCACAAGAATTGCGTACATCTTTTATGGGCCGTATGTCAATGTTTCCAGCTGCAGATTCATTGATAGCTCCAATACTGGACTTCAGATTTCTCTCAATGTCAATAATACTGAACATGTTGTTTCCATTGTAACTGACTACCATAACCTGAATACCAGATTCAGGTACTTGGGATTTGGTGGGTTTGCCAACGTGGCCGATCAAAACCAAATAACCCGCTTTGGTTTGGGCACTGAAGCAATAGTCAAGCCTGGAAGACAAGATAAAGTCATTTTCCCCTTCGGATTTAAATTTAATTTAGCAGTTGGATTAATTTTGTGCATTAGTTTGGTGATTTTAACTTTTCAGTGGCGATTTTACCTTTCTTTTAGAAAGCTTATGCGATGGATACTAATTCTTGTCATTGCCTTGTGGTTTATTGAGCTTCTGGATGTGTGGAGTACTTGCACTCAGCCCATCTGTGCAAAATGGACAAAGAAAGAGACCGAGGCCAGCAAGAAGACGGTGTCCTCAGAAGGGCACTTTGTGGATCTCCCTGATGTTGTCATCACCTCACTTCCTGGTTCGGGAGCTGAAATTCTCAAACAACTTTTTTTCAACAGTAGTGATTTTCTCTACATCAGAGTTCCTACAGCCTACATTGATATTCCTAAAACTGAATTTGAAATCAACTCATTTGTAGATGCTTGTGAATGGAAAGTGACAGATATTCACAGTGGGCATTTTCGTTTACTCCGAGGCTGGTTGCAGTCTTTAGTGCAGGACACAAAAATACACTTGCAGAATATCCACCTACGTGAACCCAGTAGGGGTAAACTGGCCCAATATTTTACAATGAATAAGGACAAAAAAAGAAAATTGAAAAGGAAAGAGTCTTTGCTAGAACAAAGAAGTAGAATGAAAAGCTCCTTTGATAGAGATGCTGAATATATTAGGGCTTTGAGGAGACACCTCATTTATTACCCCAGTGCACGGCCTGTGCTCAGTTTAAGCAGTGGTAGTTGGACATTAAAGCTTCCATTTTTTCAGGAAGTTTTAGGGAATTCTATGAGAGCACTGTACATAGTAAGAGACCCTCGGGCTTGGATTTATTCAATGCTATACAGTAGTAAACCAAGTCTGTACACTTTGAAGAATGTACCAGAACATTTAGCAAAGTTGTTTAAAATAGGAAGTAAAGGCAAATGTGGATTAAACTCAGACTATGCTTTTGAGTATGAACCATTGCGAAAAGAATTAGCAAGCTCTCAGTCTAATGCTATCTCCTTATTGTCACATTTGTGGCTTGCTAACACAGCAGCAGCCTTGAGAATAAATACGAATTTGCTGCCTACCCACTACCAGCTCATAAAATTTGAAGATCTTGTTCATTTCCCTCAGAAAACTACTGAAAGGATGTTTGCTTTTCTTGGAATACCTTTGTCTCCTGCTAGTTTAAACCAAATATTGTTTGCTACTTCCACAAACCTTTTTTACCTTCCTTATGAGGGGGAAATATCACCAACTAATGCTAATGTCTGGAAACAAAACTTACCTAGAGATGAAATTAAATTAATTGAAAACATCTGCTGGACACTGATGGATCGTCTAGGATATCCAAAGTTTATGGACTAAATGCTGCAGGTCAGCAGAAATTTGCACTAATGCTTCTCAACTCATTTTGTGGATATGAACTAGAAGAGTTTGTTTATTCTTGTATTCTATGTGTGTGTGTGCTTGCACATGTGTGTGGGGGTGTGTGTGTTTCAGTCTGTTACTTGCACAGAGAAATTATTTTAAAAATAAGTACCATATTTTGCCTAGCAGGATTTATTTTTATGTTCTCACTTTCTTTGCCTTTGTTTCTTAAATTTTTTTCTGCTGAAATACTTGTGCTACATAGGTGCAGATGAAATTATATTGTGGGGGCCCAGGGAGATGAAAAGATTTTGTTTAACTCACATTCATCTGTCACTGTGCTAATCTTTTTAGGGACCTCAAGCATTACTGAAAGGCCTTGCAATTGCTGCTTTACCCAAGCATTTATTTCTTTCAAGATGGACTACAAAAGTTTCTTATCTTTTTGAAAAGATCTTCTGAAACACTTCTGTGTCACAAAGAAAAAGAAAAATTCCTTTTACTTTGTATAATGTTCAGTGATGTCACTGGGGAAATGGTAAAAGTTCCTATCAGAACAATCAGATTCCTTCTAAAAAATACAGATGGAAATTCAGAATAAAGATTTCTGAGGTCAGAAACTGCCTGGAAAAAGCCTCTTTAGTTTTTTTTTTAAACTTAGAAATAATAAGAACCAAATCTGTGAGCAGTATGAGTATGGAGGGCTGGGAGATTATTTATACATGCCTATTTGTTTAAAACTCCTTCCTGCCTCTGAGAAGCTACAGCTGTTTGCCATGACACCACTCCTACCCTGTCCTTTCTGTCACTGTCAAGCATAACAGTCAGTAGTCACTAATTGCCAAACTCCCAGTGTTTATGAGGATTGTTCTCCCCGATGATTAATTTTGTGTTAAATGCAGACATCAGAGAAACTTTCTATGGAATCACCACTGTTTAAATCAAAGTAAGCAGTACCACCATTGTAGTTTTTTGGGAGGGGGTTGGGGTTTTCTTTTTTGGTCTGGAGACAGAATTGGAAAACTGCCTGACTTATCTCACGTCCCTTTGAGTGAGTTTACAGACTGCTAGTGTCTGCAAAAGTTGAAGGCAAATGGGAGATGATGTCAGAGGCATCTGTTTCCTTTACCATCTGCATCTTATTATAAATGTAGCAGCATAAAAATGTGGCTCATTTCATTCTGTATATTCTGAAATCAAAATGCTATGCCATTATACCCCACTAAAGTAATTACAGTGTACTGGATGAAGGCGGTGTTGAGTCAAGACTTGATGGAAATTTCTGTAGATTGCAGTCTTCCTGATCGCTCACACTACGAACTATAGTTCCTTCAAGCTCTCTAACTCTTGGGAGTTTGTCATTCTGACCTAGATAACAGTGGTTCTGTCTCAGTAGTTTGTTATTATGTCAAAATGTGCCTCCAGAGTGATAAAGCTGTGTATGTGTTACATCCAGCTAAATCCAGCTTGGTTGTCATTTTCCTTCTATGAGGATGTGAGTAGAGACTGGCCCTTCCCCCACAGTTCCTTCCCATAGCTCATAATTTTCCCTTTATACTGTCAGCATGAATGAGAAATATGTGAGTACACATTCAAAGGGTACTGAGAAATCAACACTGTTATTCTGAAGGAAGACCATTTTTTTCTATCTTAGAGTTATCAGCAAACATGTGAAATTGGTACATGGATGATAACACTTTCTATTATTGGTCCGTCTCAATGTTTGCTTTCAATTCCCAGGATGTGTGAACTTGAATCTAATCAAATAAAAAGGCTTTGAGTTGGAAGTAGTATTAGATCCAAACAAGATAAGAATTACAGATGCATGCAGCTATCACAAAAGACAGTAGCAGCTCCTCCTGCCTTTCTTTGAACATTGTGCAGAAATACACCCAGAGAAGAAAACAGGCAAATGAACTATGAGGAGGAATGGGAGAAGAGATGTGGAAAGTGAAAGAACAAGGAGTTCTGAGAATTAACGTGGGAATATATGAATATAACAGTGTAACTCATCTCAGCATATCAGGGCAGAGTTGAATTTACTTATTTCTGTTTACTTATTCCCTTCCCCCAGGGGAAATTTCAGACATGAGCCCTCATGTTAATTCTGAGATGAAAAGCTTGGTAAAGATTTTATTGGGCAATTCCCCTATGAGGAATATTACACATCAGGGGCTAATGGATCCAGTGGATATGTGTGCATCCCTGAGGGACTGACTCCCAGCACCCCTGCAGATCCTGCACTTGCAGGGTGACCTAGGGAAAATTAATCTCTGTTTATGGTTGTATTATGCAAATAGGGAAAGATGGTCACTGTCTAACATTATTCAAAGAAACTTCTATATAATATCCTATCTGTAAAAACCATCCCTTCATTAAGTTACTCAAATTTAGGTCTAATTGGATAAAATACTAAAAATATAGCAAGGAAATTTTTCATAGATGTGTTGATTTTTCTGTAACAAATGTCATGATCTAGTTTTCAAGGGTGAAAAGTATTACAGAATGGGGGGCCTGTCTGTCAGCTCAGTTGTTTAAGCACCTGCTCGTGCAAACGCAGTCAGGCACAGGATACCACAGTTCGATCCCCACCTCCACCTGCCTTACGAGACCCACCCTTAAGACAGTCTGAGCAGCCCAAAAAAAATCGTTCTCGACTTCTAAAAATTGTGGATTTGTTTAAGAGAAAAACAGGTCATTCCTAGATTTAAATTCAGTATAATGGAAAATCAGGAGAGGATAGGAAACAGAAGAGTATGATAAGAGAAGAAAGCTAAATCTCTGAGTATGTTTTAATTTGTAGAACTTAAGATACAAATTTTGTTGAGAAAACACAACATATATTCATCTTTATTTCACTTTGCATTGTTTCTTTGCAGTGCTGGGGATAGCTGAACACAGGGCTTTCACCCTGATCTATCCCGCCCAATCAACCTTTTTTTAAGAAAAGATCTCATAAAGTTACCAGGCCTGAGCCTGGTAGCCTGAGCTAGGGATCCTCCTGCCTCAGATGCCCAAGTGCTAAGGTTGCAGGGGTGCTGCCAAGCTTTAATTTGTCTTTGTAAGCAAGCATAATAATTAAGAAATGGCTGGCGTTTAGGTCAGTCCTCAGCATCCATGAGATGTTTAAGGGCCTGCCTGCCACATTTCCCTTTGTAGTTACCCGCAAAGAACCACACTTGTGTGCTAGCATCTGAAAAATTCCTT
Organism: Ctenomys sociabilis; assembly: GCA_004027165.1. Lineage (NCBI taxonomy): Eukaryota > Metazoa > Chordata > Mammalia > Rodentia > Ctenomyidae > Ctenomys > Ctenomys sociabilis. The sequence continues at coordinate 41,604 of PVKA01001262.1, forward strand.
GTCATTTATTCTTTATTGTCTGCCATTTAATTTTAACGTCAATCATGTGTACCACCAAAGTTGCTAGTCATTCTTGACCTACAAAGTATATTACATTTCATTATAAGTCAGTGAACAATAGTAATTTTAGAGTCGTTTGAGTTGATTAATCATAATTAGAAATTCACTTAATATAAAAATATGTAAATAGAAATAAAATGTGATAACACCACCTTTAATGGTAGGAGTGCCTGATATTCTAAGATATTGAATGTGTTGACGATTTACTATATATGTTTATATTTACTAAATTTCTGATGTCACTTGTTATTATTCCCTTCTGTTTTGACAGAAAAATTATCCACATTAAAAAAAAAAGCAAATGACATCACATGTTTGTATGAAAGATAAGCACTTTAAAAAGAAGAGATTCTGGAGCTGGGGCGATAGCTCAGTGGAATAAGCACTTCCCTGACAAGTACAGGGGCCTGAGTTCAATCCCCAGATCCGAGAAAAAAGAAAACAAGACTAATGCCCCCTTCAAGAAACCCCAAAACACTTAAATACTTGAGCTATAATTTTTATGAATTTATGTTATATATGACTCAATTATCACTGCTTAATAGATTCTCTTTTCAAAGATCACTTCAGCTATATTTTCCAAAACATGGGAACTTTCGTTTGCTTTTGTTTTTCTTTATCACCCTATCCAGTTGTGCTGCAAAGAAAGCAGACTGAAGAATATTAACTAGTTTATCACATTTATCTGTACAATAAGACTTTTATGACACAATAGAAAAATAAAAAGCTAAAGGCAACATGACTATGGAATGATTTTGTCTTGCTCCTCTTTGTAGGTCTGTGAGTAATGGTGTTGGAAAATACAAGGCAAATTTAATGCAGTTAACCAGTGCCACAAATTTCAGCCAATAAACATGAACACTTTCCCTGATCGTCCTACCCATCAACACCTGACCAATTCTTAGTCTTGGCTCTCTAACTTTAAAATGCTAGTGTGCCAGAAATGTAGTTCAGTGGCCCAGTGCCTTTCTAGCAAATGCAAGGTCCTCAGTTCAATTTCTGGTACAAAACCAAAACCAAAATCTAGTGTATGCTGTTACTGAGCACTTGTACTGTACATTTGGCCTCTGCTCGCCATCACGATTAGTAGCATTTCATTGCTATGAAGAAAAAACTTTATACAAGTAGCATGCTAAATAGATGCCTCAAGTAATAGACATAGTACAGACTTTTATTGTTTTGAGATATCCTGAGCAATCTTCATAGCCTGAGTAGTTATTTTAATATAAATTTGAAACATTAAATGATTGCTCTAATTAGATGAGTTGTATGGATTGACCAATATTTAGGAAGATTTAACTGGAACATTCTATGCAGAAAATTATTAATTCCTTTCTTTGTCACATTTTTTGAATATCAACTATCATGGTATTGATCACATGATCAATATGATCAAGTACATGATCAAGCACACAAAAATCAAAGAACTGAACTTTCTCAGTGAAGAATTTACAGCCCTTCTAGAGATTTCAAAATTGTTATAATTATCAAAAGAGGAAAGAAGGTACACAACATAGTGAGGAGCCCTCAGGGGAAGGCACCATAAAGTGTGCTTTGTCCTAGCTATGGTTGCATATTTCTGAAAGAAGTTGCTCCTCTCTATGGAAAAATTTAGTAAAACGTGAAAGATTTATTACACGATCTGAAGAGAAACAAGTTGTTATGAGGCAAGACTAGCTTACCAAGTCAGGGAAAGTTGTGTTGGCTGTATTTCAATAAAGGTCATGCCTTACATTCTTATTTAGCTTTTGAATGTATAGTTGTCAGATTATGTCCCATCAATGAGTAACCCTTCAAAACACATTCAGATTTATCTGAAAATGCAAGAAGTCCAAAACCGCTGACAGTCTGTTACCACTCTAACTCACTTAACTGTCTCACATACTATAATCAAGAAAGGTGGTTTATGAATGAATATTAAGTACCTTCAAGAGAAATGAATGTGGGCCGGTGTGATAGCTCAGTGGAATAAGTGCCTGTTTAGGCAAGGGCAGGGACCAGGGCTTGATCCGCCACACCTCACACTGTGCTAGCCCTTCCCTCAGGCACTGAGCCAGCCATTGAGACCAGGCATGGTGGTGCACACCTGTAATTCCAGCACTGGGGAGACTGAAAATGGGAGGATCATTACAAGTGCAAATTGCACAGCGAGACTCTGCCAAATGCATAAATTGTTATTAATAATAATAATAATAATAATATGTGTGCATTATTATTAATAATAATAATGTCTGGATATGTGTGCAGCTCTTTGATAGAAATAGCAGTAATAAGTGTTAATCAATGTGTTTGATCCAAGTTTCAAGGTATTTTTATTTTCATTCCTTTCCCACATTAACTCTCAAAACCCCAGAAGCCTACATTTTTATAGTACTAGGAATAATTCTAATTTTGGGAATACAGTGGTGACAAAAGCATACCTGGGCTTCATCCAGGAAATGATAGCCTAACAGGTGACTGTAGAAACCCAAGCCTAAGGACAATTGACTAGAGGTATTCTGCTGCTTTTTGCGAAGTTGTATAACAGAGTTTACAGAAGTAGGATTGTTTTGTCACTTCATGACTAATGGATGTCACTTCATGTCATGTGTGATCCAACTGAAGTGTTCTTTCTAGATTTTCACATTTATTCAAATAGAATTTGCTTAGGGAAAAATAAGTTATACTGCTGTTTTCTTTCCCTTGTATATAATGTGGAAAGGAAAGAGGAGAAGGAATAACGGAGTGAAGGAATGTATGAAAGGACAGAAGGAAAGGACGGGAAGAGTGGGAATGAAGGAAGGGAGATTAAACATGTTATTGTCTAAGTTGTTTAAAAGTCTCTGAACCATAAAGTAGGTGAAATTAAAAAGAAAGAAACCATGATGTAGAAAGACATGAGGCCATAATACACCACAATTTTTAAAAAATTTTATACTGTTTCTTTAAACTATTTGTGTATTGCTCCTTTCTTGAAGTGAGCATATCATTTATTTTTAAATGTTTTAATACTGATATTAAATGTGACCTGTCTCAATTTTTACATGACCTACATATGCAGTATTCTTCCATATGATTTTTCCTTTCTAAATTTTGGTTGTACACAGTATTCCCAACGATTTAAGGTGAAAAGCATTCATATACTTGAATGTTGAACTCACTTGCATAATATACCCGTTCAACAGTAAGTGAATGTAAAGAACACTGCTGATGAAAATAATAAGTTTGCATAAAATGTGTAGAGAGATTGTTAATTTTCCAGAGTTATTCTGAGTGCTCTGGCTGATTCACTGTTGAGTAGAGAACATCATGTTTGCAATTGTCATGTGTGATCCAACTGAAGTGTTCTTTCTTTCTAGATTTTCAAAAATAAACTGAATTATACAAACAACTATTGCTCTCTCATTTCCTAACAATAGTTATGAAACTATGAAAATAGCCTAGTGTTATACACAGTTACAGAAACACATGTATGATCCATTGAATTCTTCACAAAACTCCATTATGATATAAGGCATGAGGTTTGCTCTATGTTACTGGCAGGATTTTCTCAGTCTTTGGCAGACCTAGCTTTTTATCTGTCCCTTATTGCTTTAACATGAAGATAAACATTTTTCATTAAATATGTTATGAGACCAGAAGTTTACGTATAAGCTTTGGAATTAGAACTGAAAACATATCTTCCAGTCACTATCTGTTAGCTCAGAGGTTAAGGCATGTTTCTTAATTTAAATCTTTAAATTTTATCCGCAAAGCTCCCCCAGAGAACATACAAAGGTGTTAAATAAAATAAGATTTCAAAATTAAAAATATTATTCCCTCTTGTAACCAAGTGAAGTTCTCTATTCTTAGTGATTATGGAGGAAGGAGAGAGGGAGAAAGGGAGGGAGGGTGAGAGGGAGGGGGAAAGAGAGAGAGAGAAAGAAAGAGAGAGAGAAATACTGTGACGCTATTACTATAGGTGCCCAAAGACAAACCACTGTATGTTGTGATGTATCATTTTCTCAGAAAAGTAAGTTTCAGATAATTTGAGTATATTATATATATACATATCACAACTAAATGTTTAGCATATTAACATAGAAGTTTTGCTTCTTTATGCTCATACTTAAAGTAGAAGATATGCAAACTTATACTTCCTTTAGCATCTGTTTTTTCTGTAATATCTCAGCTTTGTGTTTTTTTCAGAGCTTATTGTATTTTCTCCAAAGATTCACTGAGATAATGGTGTTTCTGAACAGAAGTATGATGCTTTCAGTCATATTGCATCTTTTAAGTGCCATTTGCATAATATCAAACCTAACATGTTTAAACCTCCAATTATTAGATATTTTGCAGCCTCCTTCTAAAAATTACTGTATGAGACCAGAAGAATTTTCCACTTAAGTATTCATAATATTCAAAAATTTTAGGACATCTAACACTATGTGTGAACATTCTATTTTTTTCTCTTGGTTATAAAGGGATAATACAAACAAATTGGAGGGGTGGGGAGATAGTTTGGTGGTCTAAGTGCCTGTGTGGCAAGTACAAGGACTCTTGTTTGATCCTTGGTACTGCATGCCATGCCAGCCCGGGCCGGGTATGGTGGCACGTGCCTGTATTCCCAGCACTGCCAAAGTTGAGACAGGAGGATCACTACAAGCTGAGTAGCAAGACTGCGTACCAAATAAATAAATAAAAAATTAAAAAAATATACAAACTGGAGGTAGAGTATTTCAGTTACATATAGGTATAAAATATTATTTTAATATTACATATAAAGAGCTTATATTACCTAATATAATTTTGTCTGTTAATTTACATATATTTTGAAATGAGAAACATGTATAATAGCTTATATTTTGATTGATGCCATTAAAACTCGGTTTACTTCTACTGAAGTTGTGTGCTGAGAGCCAGCGGTCAACTCTAGAGCTCACTCCCATAGACACAGTCTTTCCATGGAGAGTGCAGGACCTGCAAGGGCCAGGTACATGGTGAGCGTACAGTAGGGCTCACACTTCGCTGTCTTCAATACCGAGCGTCTTCTCTTCGATCAGTTTTCTTAGGTGCTGTTTACCTTCTTTCACTGGTTTGCTGAACCTGTAGAGCTGTGGGTATTTGGATATGCTCAGTGAGTTGCAGTGATATGTTGACAATGAAAAGATGTATGATCTCAACTGGGAGGGTCGAAGCCCTTCCCTATGACACGGATAATTTGATGCAGCCAGAGCTGATTTGGAGATAGAATCAATAAACAGACACTTCACTCTACAGTGCAAAACATATGCAATATAAAAGAATAGTAAAATAATCATGAGTGTAGTTACTATCAACCCCAAAATGCACAATGAATACTAGTCCTAAGCCTCGGACATCTCATTATCCCTGCCTCTCTCCCAGTAGCCATGGTGAAGTTAACTGCTGCGGTGGGTATAAATATTGTTACAACTTCTTTTATTTGCTTCATATCTTCACTGTACACATGTATGTACATTTTTAATTTTGCATATTTACAAACTTTATTAAATAGTAACATACTTCCTGCATTCTCATGCAACTTCCTTTTCTTTATTCAAAATTTTATCTAATGTGTGTGATGTGTACAAGGGTAAAATTACATATATTTACCGTGGTAGTTTTTTATATTGATTTGAAATTATATAAATTTACCATGCTATGTTTATCTTTCACAAATTTGGTCATAGTTGGATAATAAATTTTGGGGGTATTTGTAGCTTTTACAGATTTAAGCAATGTTCTTCAAAAAGTCTTAAAAGTGTTGCGTAGTATAAGATTTTGTGAATTTGTGTTTCTACTCAGAGCCTGCAGAAGGAATATATAATAATATAATATCAAATAAGTTATATATTTAGACACATAGATATATCAGTTTGTGAAATTTGTTGCATGATTTTGGAAAAGTGACCACATTTTTGTTTGTGTGGGAAAGATGGCCACAGTCTTATTTGTTACCCAGTGTAGAGTTTGCAAACAAAAATAGAATTTTGCCAAATTCTATTATTTGCAAACGAACTTATTTGCAAAAAATGCTGATGTATATAAACAAACATATGCACATAAATATAAATAACACTTAAACACAAGTGCATTCACATAATATTTCATTCTTCTTTCACATTTTATTTCTTTGATCATTAAATGTCAACATGCCTTTCAACTTGTTCTACTGAGTTGTCTTCTGAATTCTCAATTCTTATTAATGCACTGATGTTTATTATACATTGATTATTAATTCTTTTTGGTTATATGTACACTTTTTGGGTTATATTTTTATTTTTTATTATGTCTTTTGTATTATCTTTAGATACACAAATTACTTTTTACTTAATGATAGCAAACATGTAAATTTTTTTATTTTATGTATACTATTTTTATGTGTCATTAAAAATCTTTCCCAAAGTATTGACCCTAAAAATATTTTTCTATGATTTCTCAACAGTATTTTTTGTTAGTTATCTATTCACAAATAATTACTATTTCAAATTCTCTTTAGGGCAATGATCAGACTTTGGCTACTTCAGGGTCTTTCACCTGACTATAATCTAGCTGGTGACTTAAGGTGGCATTGTCTTCTGATAGTCAACCTGGGAAATATCTGGTTCCATGATCATATAACATGAGGAGAACTAACTTTCTGGTGAGATAGTAGGCCAAATGTCACAATTCCTACTTGTGGTCCTCACCCTAATACATTTAGTTCATTAAAGCCAAGAAATAAGAGAGTCAGTAGAGACACTCTGCTAACAATGTAGCGGAGTTGTATAACTGGCTTCCACTCTCATTTGCTAGGTTCTACTAACTAGAGGCAAGTCATAGGTCCTATCAATGCCCGAGAGAGGGATTATCCAATGCATGAATGCTAGAAGATGGGAATGATTAGGCAGCACCTGCCACACATTTCGACTTTCACATTTCACATTAATTGTATACATTCTTTGTGTATGGATAATCTTGCCTCGAACTGAAATACTGAATAATTATTTTTCCTAAAGAATTTCAGTAACATGTCTTGTACATATACTGTATTCATCATTTAAGAGAATCTATTTTGGGGCTGTATTCTACTAGTAGATTTGATTAAACTAATGACTATACCATACTGACTTAATAAGTATAGTCCTCTTGCAACCTTCGGAATTTTACCAGAGTGGTGTAATTTCTTTCTTTCTCACTGTTGTCTTGGATCTTCTTAAGTCTTTATTCTTCTACATTCATCTTGGAACTAGTTTGGCTTTTCCTTAAACAAAAAGAAATACATTTTAAGTATAAAGACGTTACATTACTTTGGAAGAACATCTTAACACCAATTAGTCCATGTTCTTTAACATGACATACCTGTCTTACTTAATTTATGTTAATCTCTTGATAGATTTAAAAACATAACACCCTCCTACAATTGTAGTTTGTTTTTAATTATGTATTCTAATTTTGTTAGTACTTAGGAGATTCACTCTAGTTCTTTGTAGCTATACTGTATCAATGATCTTCCCAGATGCTTTTAATTGATTTAATACTACACTCACTTGTGAATTCATTGGATACAGTTTTGTTTATGATTTTGTAACCTATACTTAATATCATATTTCTTTCTAATTTCATAACTTTTAAAATATTCTTACTGAATTTATGGTCCTTTCCATGTAATACCATATGGAACTGGTTATTCAAGGTGTTCTTATAGTTTACATAACAATGGTAGAATGCTTCAAAGATCTGTTGGTCAAATTAGATGCTTCTTATATTTTATATGTTCTTATCATAATATAGTATATCCTATTTAGTCTTATACTTTTTTTGTCTTGTTGATGTTTAGTGTATTAGGTGAAAACACTTTTTCTTTGAGATTAAACCCAACATGATTTAGTATGATAAAATCAGCTTGGGAATGGTATATTTGTCTATGTTGCTGGATTTTGGTTTTAGTAATTAATCTAAGACATTTATATCAATTCTTATAATTCTGATTGATCTGTAATTTTCTTTTCTCATTTTATGCTATTTAATTTGGAAGTCATCATTACACTTTTTTTTCTTTTTTAATGTACTTGGTACACGGTCTCCACAGCTCAGATTCACAGTGATCCTCCTGTTTTCCAGCTCCCCAGCCTAAGACGATAGGGATGCACCACCAAGCCCAGTCTCAGTGGCCAGCTCAGCATGCCTTGGGGCAGTCAGTACTGGCACTGCAAGGGGTGCCAGGAAACAAACTCTGGTCCCTGAAGATTCTTAAGCAGGCACTTAGTCTACTCAGATATCTCACTGGCCCTTATATTTGTAAATTCAAGATGTTCTCTTTTTACATTCTCTAGAGTTGTTTGTATGAAATTTAAACCATCTAACACTAGAATATTTGTGGGTAACCCACTACTATTGTGGACTACTGGACTGTGTTGGAGTGTTTTGCTGAATTCAAGAAACTACTATTTGGATGCCAGTGGAATACCCATTTCTGATGGGACTGGACAAAAAGTAGGATGCAAGGGAAGAACCATTTTGTTTTTGTATATACAGAATGGTTAGGATAGATATACAGCTACTTTTGCTTGATTCTATGAGAAGAGAGAATTATGGTAGTGGCGTTTGGATGTGATGTCTTGTCTGTTTCTTGTGCTATGGATAACCACTAAGAAGATAACAATGTAAAATGTATTAATTGTTGAAAATGTCCTATTGATCAGCTTTGAAAGTGTTTCATTGATATTTGTCTCTCAATAAAATAAAATGATTGAGGAAAGGAAAAAGAAAAGATACATAATGGACCAATACAAATTCCCTATGATCACCATGTATATTTAAGTTGTACCAATAAACTTAATAAAAACAAACATCCAACTGCTTAAAAAATAACACTAGAATATTTGTAAGAATTCATCTGTAAAGCCATTTGACAACTCTTGTTTTCTTTATGGCAATACTTTTTAATACACATAAAATTTCAATTGATGATCATAGGCTTATATGTACATGTATTTAATGTTTATTCTTTTGGTAAGTTGTGTTTTAAAGAATTGTTTTTTTTCTTCTAATTTTTCATATTCATTCCCTTAAGGTTGCTCAAAATGCAATGTTAGCTCTCTAGATAAACACCTAATATGATGATTTTGCATATTTAATGCTGAGTATCTGGTCCTTATTTTTTGTTATTTCTTGATTGAGTTTTGTCTTTCATGTAAGTCTGTATAATGACTAACTTTTAGATCTTTTTGTCCCTTTTGTTATATGTATATTTGCTATTGCAGTAAGTGCAGATTTTGAAATACATTTTAATCACTTTATTTTATGTATTGTTTATAGTTTTCTAACTACTTGCAATTTGTAACTTCTTTAATTAGGTATGTGGTACATTATATTTTTGTAATACTCTCTAGGAAATACTGGGGTGATTTATTGCTTATTTCAGTGAAAAGGACTTTAGAAGCATGTAAACAAATAACAGTTTAACCTATTTATTTGCTCATAATATCTGATATTTTTAATAATGTGCTGAATTCCATTTGCTGCCATCTTTTGAGGAACTTTGCATCTGTTCATGAGCGATAAAACAGTATAAAATCTTTGATAACTTTTTGAGCATTCTGTATCCTTACTAAATCTGTTGTTCAATTGTTGAAGTTTTGATTACTTCATCCTTCTATCTGTATCAGTCATGGTTTCACTAGAGAAACAGATACAACACAAGATGGACACATGTATAGGAAATTACAAGATTGGCTTCCAAGGGTCAGCCATAGAGTTGGGTGAGGAAGCCTGCAGAGGGGTTCTGCAAACTGGAAACTGAAGAATCCAGGCCAAGGCCTGGAGCTCACTGCAGTGTCCATACAAGCTTATGGCAAGAGGCTGATGAGTGTGCAATGGCAGGGTGAAGGATCCAAGGCAGAAGAGTCTGCACTGGCAGCCAGGAGATGACAACCAAGCTCCAGGCAAGACTAGAGCTCCTCCGAAGAGTGGAACCCTTCCTCATCTCTCCTGTATGTCTTCTAAGTGATGATCCATCTTAGCGTGGCTCCGTTGTACCCTAGGTTGTAAAATTGCTGAGCCAATTTAGCTAAGCTTATAAATTTATCAAGTTGACACAGTCAATCAACCACTGCACTATCGTTTATCCAACATGTTTTGTTAAAGATTAAATATGTGACTATGTCTGGTGAAGTTTCTGTACCCTCAGTTCTGTTTCATTGATCTACATGTCTGCTTTTTATTCCGGTACCAAGACATTTTGATCACTATTGCTTTGTAATATAGCCTGATGCCAAATATTGGTATCCCTCTTTGTTCTTGTTGTCCAAATGGCTTTTCCTATTCTGGGTCTCTTATGATTCCACATGAATTTTAGGAGGATTTTATCTAAACATGTAAAATAAGCTGTTGGTATTTTCATTGAGTCTTCATCAAATCTGTATATCTCTGTTGCAAGTATGGCAGCTTTGAAAAATGCAGCTTCTGGTATTCAGGAACCAAGGACATCTATTTTCTGGAATCTCCTTCCTGGTACTATAGTTTTCTTTGCAGATGTCTTTTACATTATTAGTTATGTTAATTTTTAGATGTTTCATTTTCTTGAATTTATGATGGATGGAGCTGTTTTCATGATTTCCTTAGCATCCTATTCATTGTTGGTGTACACAGATGCTAATGATTTTTACATGTTGGTCTTGTATCCTGCCACTTTTGTGAAGTTGTTCATTGTTTTTAAGTTTCCCTTTTTATTTATTTATTTATTTTTTTGACAGAACTGGCAATTGAACTCAGGTGAATGCATTTGCCAGGCAAGTACTTATTCTACCAAGCTATCTCCCTGGCCCCAAGAATTCTTTTTTTGGGTGGGGTTCTTTGGGTCTTTTATGTATAGTAACATGTCATTTACAAATAATAATTTGAGTTCTTCCTTTCATATTTGTATTCCTTTTGTTTCTTTCTCTTTCCTAGTTTTTCTGGCTACTGTTTCCATTATTATGTTGAACAGAAAAGGTAGTAGTGGCATCCTTGTCCTATATTTTATTTTAAAGGCAATATTTTTAGTTTTTCCTCATTTAGTATGATACCAGCTACTTGTTTGTCATAAATAATCTTTATCATATTCAGTGTGATCCTTCTATACCTATTTTCTTCAAGGATTTGCATATATTGATATGGTCATGTGGTTTTTGACCTTGCTCCTGTTCATACATTGCATTATATTAATCGGCTTACGTACATTGAACTGTTCTTGTATCTCTGGCATGAAACCTATTTATTTGTTCATGATATATGATCTTCTTGTGCTGAATTCCATTTGCTACCATCCTTTGAGGAATTTTGCATATGTGTTCATGAGAAAGAAAACCGTATAAAATCTCTCTGATATCTTTTTGAGCATTCTGCATCCTTACTTAATCTGCTGTTCAATTGTTGAAGTTTTGATTACTTAATCCTAGATTTCACCTATTTCTCCAAAATTGACAGTGGGCATATTGACTGTAATTGTTCTGAACTTTTAGTTCATTTCCCCTTTGAACTGATCTATTATCTTCATTTCTTCTAAGAACTTTTCATAAATTTTTAATACCTGGTGTTTGTTTTCTTCTATCTTTTTGGTTCCTTCCTCTGTCTTGCCAGAGATTAGGGTGATTAGTGCTTCTGTGTTTATTGGTATATGTATATATTGCATATGTATTTTGAATTATATATTTTTTCCTTGGGGGGTGGAGGGTTAGTGCAATTGGAGACTAGAAAAGTTAGGACAGTGTATGACTTATATGGAGATTTAATAGGATATTATCTCCCTGTGAATAATTTTCAGTTTTCTATATCCAGTGATAATATTTATTCTTTGTTTATTTCTTTGTTTGCTTTACTTTAAGAGATTTCATCTCTGTTCCTATGTATTACTAGAACAAATACTCCCATGTATTACAGGATTCACATATTCAGTCTTAGAGTACTTCTATATGATAGTCATTGCAATTATTCTTCGCTTTTTGTCTATTTTCTGTGCACTGTATGACTATTGTGTATGGCTGTTCTGCAGTGAAGGTGCAGTGTGGTGGGGAGAATGGAGTTGTTTGGACGAATAATGTGAGACACAAGGAAGAGAGAGGAGAAGAAAAGACTGATGTGTGGCCTGACTTTGTGGGAATTCCATTATTTAAATTCAAAGTTTAGTACCGAGAATTTTCAGAGGTTTTTTTTTTTTTTTTTTTTTTTTTTTTTGTGGAGGCTAGGGCAAGATGTGGGAGAAAGTTTCATTTTGTGTTTGAGGAAAGCTGGATACTTATAGTTGATTAGAATGATAACAATAAGCTAAGTAAGATAGGTAAGAATCAGGCTTAGCACAGAGAGGACTGAGGAGTTATAGTAGTGAAGATAAGAGTGACTTTATGAGAGTTAAGTGTGTTGAATTTAAAAATTTGAAAAGAGAAGTTTACCTATTTGGAAAGAGACTGAAGAAGTATGTTAATAATACTGCCTTGGAGGTTTGGGGCAAAGAAACTAAATAAAAGCTAAGGGAAAAAAGAGAACCTAGATGCCGATTAAATGAGAGCTAAAGACAGAGCAAAACTACAAGAATAGCCACATAATAAACCCACAAAACATGCAAGAACTTAATATAGTCTCATGCTACTAAATAAATCAAGAAACATAGAAATTTAAACCAGTAGATGTCCAAAGGGGAAAAGGTCAGATATTTCAATGTTACAATTCATATCTGATTCGCAGGTAGCCATTTTCCCAGAAGATTGAGAGCGCCCACTCCGGTAACTGCTGTGATCCTGTACTGCAATACCGAGGTTATGCCAGATGGAGAACCTCTCTGCCAGGGCGCATTATTCTTGCATACTCATTCATGGGTTAGGAACCTTTGCTGCTGTTCTCCTTGAGTGTGATGTTAGTATCAGCAAACAAGTCCAGAGTCAGGATTGTTCCTAAGCAATTGATTCAACTACAACAGCAATAGGCTCCTGTTTTACAGTGTTGCCTAACAAGGCTCCTAGATAAGTAACACACTGTGCGGGGTTTCCCTTTAGCTCAAAGAAGAAATATGCAGCTATCGCATACGCATCATAACGACCAGAGTTAATGTGGCCGAAGCTTAATGGCTGTGTTTTCTCTACTTGTGAAAAACAGCATTGAATGGTCATTTTAGAAAATTGGTTATCTAAAGCACAGCCGGTGGGGGAGCAAGTAATACCAGAGGTAGGAAAAGAAGAGAAAAAGAAAAATTCCTATGAGTAGTTTGTGGTATGGGAAGGAGGAACCTATAGGTGCTAGGGGTATGTTGTTATATATTTAAACTGAATGATAGAGAAGACTGAATGTGAAATTGGTATTGGGAAACAGGGACAGGAAAGGATTCTGTGCTTGATATAATAGTTAGAGGAAAAGCTCAAAGGAGACAGTTGGAGAAGAGATCAAGGAAAAGTAAAATTGCTAAGGAATAAAACATAAGTGAAAGAGGTCAGGAGAAGAGGTACAGGTAAAAAAAGGGGGATTTTACTGGACAGAAGATAGTTCCCTTGACCTCTGTAAACTGTACTTGGAGGAAAAAGAGAAAAAAAACTGGAGTAAATGAAGTACAAACACACAGATACTCACATAAGAGAAAAAAGCATAAAATAATAGAAAAAATGTGCGGAGAGAAATGTACAGAAATTAAAACAACAAAGAGAAAAACAAAAAAATGTTTAAAAGTAAAGTTAAAGTATGAAGTGAAAAATAATAGAATCTAACAAAGAAAGAAAGAAAAAGCTATTATTTTGAACATGTGCATTCTTCTGGTTCAGAATGAGCAAAGCTCAGGCCAGGATGTCTTTGCTCATGCTGGAAATCTGAGCAGTCTTCCCCTAGAATGACGATAGTTCAGAGATACGCTTACTGTGAGAACACACCGCACTATGAGCTGCCTCTCCTGTGCAACTCGGGCTGAAGCTGGCTTCTGGACCTGAGTCTGTGATCACTTGCTTCTGCCCTTCAGGAGGCTTCCCTGAGTCTGCTCTCCACCTGGCTCCCACACTGTCCTAGCCTCATCCACTCTGGAGACTTGGCAGGATGAAGCAGCCAATGGGTTTTTCTGGGGCTTAGGTTCAGACACCCAGGCCTGCCCTAGAATGGTGTCCCTGCTCATTTCTGCTCTTCTGGTCTGTGTCCCAGTGTGCTTGTACCTCAGTTGCTCACTGACTTTGTAGTCTGGAGGACTACTCAGGATGCAGTCCCACAGTCTTTCTGCTGTTTCCAAGCACAGAAGATTCTCTTGGTCCTGGTGTAGTTCTGTTCTCCATGTGCAGAAGAGTTTCTAGTTTCGCTTTGCCCCTGGTGGCTATGCAACCACTGTTGGCGATTCCACATGGTGATTCTCGTCCCTGGGCAGCATGCTGTATTTCTTCTGTAACACTTTCTTCTTAGTGTCTTCTCCTCTGTCAGTTCCCTGGTGGGTCCTATCCTCCCTCTACAATTCTTCTCCTTTCTATTATCTTCCAGACTCTATATACTTTGTCGTGGAGAAGCTTAGTAACTGGCACCAGCAGATTTAGCTGCTGGGAGTTTAACTTATTAATAGTTATTGTGGTTACTGATAAACTTGGATTTGTTAATAACTATCTACTTTTCTGATTATATGTTTCCATTTCATTCTTTCTTTCCTTGAACTACTTTAAAATTAGTTCCCCAACTCTTTTGTAGTTTTAATAGCGAGATATTCTAATTTCTATTATTTTAATGCATAATGTGGAAAACTCAAAAATACTGTTCTATTCATTCAGTACATTTATATTTACCCTTATGTTTACCCTTTTATTTATATGTCAATATATTTTTAAGCCTTTCTTTGGGGCTTTTTTCTCCCTTAAATATTTTCTCAATTTTTGTTTTCTTTGCATTTATCTTCTCATGACATTTGTTCTTGAAAACTGTGTTTGGTATACATGCAGTTGCAGGCTAAGAGTACTTTTGAATATATTACTCTACTAACTACTGTAAGATGTTTTTGTTTATTCAATGAAATAGGATGCAGAATCAACAGTTGAGAATAATAATGGAGCAGAGGTCTCAAAGATGGAAGACAGAAAAGACATATCAAAATAGTCAGCTAATAGAGGGAAAGAGTAAAGGGCATGTAAGAAGACAGTGTTGTGTGTTTGCTAGATCACCTCGATGCTTTCTTTGGAGTAAGAGCTCTGCATCTGAAATGACCCAGTTTGCCCAGATTCATTTGGTTGTACTTACACAAGCATGGGAAAATGGAAAGCTAGAGCTGATATATTGTGTGGTGGGTCTGAGTGGAAAAAAAAAATTTTGTGTGCAGTATACAAAGAACTGTAACAATACCTCTAGAAGAAAAACAACTATGTTTATTGAAGTTTACAGGAAAGATATGGTCAGGTGTGCAACTTTGTACCAGGGGAAATGAAAGAGTGACACAAACAGGGAAAAAGGGGCTCCAGGATAGCCTCCTGGGGAAAGGGGGAAAATGATGAATCAGGATTTTGCTTTTAAATGATGTGTACTGTGCCAGAGGTGCCTGTCTTTGGATCTGTTCAGATATGACTGATGAAATAATTGACAGGGTGCTGAATTATCTCAAGTGAAGCTACTACCCTTGACAAATCGCTATATGAGATGCATTGATGAAAACCACTTCAAAAGTAGCCACTAAGATGCTCAGGTTTAGATATTTGGCCGGTACATACGAACCATGTAGTTTTTGGTTGCTCTTAGCCATGTTTTGGCCATGTTTTAACCAGTTTTGTGTTGTTGTTCTTGCTATTTCAAAACAAATGGTACAGGAATTACATTTTCCTTTTAGGGACAACCATAACCCTTCATCTTCAGCAGTTAGGAGATCTATTCCCCTCCACATTTGTATGCCCATCATTGCTAGTGAATTCATTTGATCTGGGAGGACAGCAATCCTCTGGGCAAGTTAGTCTAGCCTATCTGTCAAGTTCTTAGGTATTGATAAAGGTGGGGTTTGCTTTAAGTTGCGCAAGGACTTCAATCAATGCCCTGCTACCTCTTTGAGAAGCAGTTTTTGAACAATTCAAGAGGTTCCAAGTTAAACAGGAACACACCTATTGAAGGTATAGAAGGGAGAGAGACCACCTCAGAAAACTGTATAAGCAACAATGACTGTTTATTCACTCCCATGGGAGTGTGATAAGTACAGTGAAAAATCAGCAGAATGGGAGGGTAGAATAAATAATGTAAAGGAAAGGAGAGGAGTTTACTGTCTTGAGGAATTTGAGGGCAGAGATAGTATTGCGCTCCAAATGGGTGGAGCAGATGTGAGTGTGGTCCTTCTCCTCAGGATGGGTGGTGTCATACTTCATTCTCTGTTTCCAGTTATGCCTGCCACTCATGGATTCACCAATTCTCTATGACATTGCTGTCTCTGTTGCTATAGAAAAAAGAAAGAGTAATGGAAATGGGCACTATTTCTCATGGCTTCTTTGTGCAGGACATGTCGGTGGTACACCTTAATTGGGAGAGAGTTCTTGGGGGGGCAGGATGTTGAAAAGTGGTATGTGAGATTAGTAAGGACCCAGACCTAGGCAAGGACTTGAGTGTATAGGTAGTTGAAGGTATGGAAATATAAATCTGGTAATCTTGGCTAAGCAAGGAACGGACAAATTCATCAAGGAGTTAGTTAACTTCAGGATCCTGTAAAGATCAGGGACTATCGGAGGAAACACTGGGGGTGAAATAATGAGGACCAGTGAAAGGAACAGCAGGGCCAACAAGTCAAGAGAACACAGAGAGGAGGAGGACAATTTGAGCACATCTGTGGAGGAGACACACAGATTTTCCTGGAAAAGATCTGTTATCCACATGGGAATGACTCAAATGTGGGCAACCTGAAGGTGGAACCAAGACAGATCAAGGCAGCCCAAATGCAGGAAGTGAGTGGAGCAGGCTAGACAAGGACAACATATTTAGGTGTCTTCTGGAATTTGAATAAGCCTGAGGGAAGCAGAAGAGGTTACTTTTGATTTTCACATGGAAGAGCAGGGTAAGTTCTCAGCAGAACACAGCTTCACCCATGAGAAATGCACCCCCTGGAGAGGGTTCATAGACAGACTGCTATCAGCGTCCTGTAAATTACCAGAAAGAGTCCTATTTACTTAGGCCATGGGGGCCCAGGGATCTAAATTTTTAATTAGGTCAGATTTGTTAGTCAGGCTTTCTATATAAGGCTGGATGACAATAGAAGGCAGGACAAGGTTAGCCATTGTCATATCTCTTTTCAAAATGGGAATATAGTTTTTGAAGGGGCTGGTCTCTGACCACAGGATTGGCCTGAGCA
Source organism: Ctenomys sociabilis (assembly GCA_004027165.1). Classification (NCBI taxonomy): domain Eukaryota; kingdom Metazoa; phylum Chordata; class Mammalia; order Rodentia; family Ctenomyidae; genus Ctenomys; species Ctenomys sociabilis. The sequence goes on from PVKA01001262.1 coordinate 58,924, forward strand.
GAAAGGTACAGCCATATAAAAGTTCAAATGGACTGTGCCTCATAAGCTCATTGGGGGGAAGGCTTGGATGTGAGTGTGAGTCATCAGAAGCAGGGGAATCCAGTTCATGAAGTTGGCCTGTGAGCTCAGTGGGGTGGGCCTTGGGGCTGTGCTCTGTCACTACCCTTTGGACTATTGAAGGCAGTAGGGAATATGCAGGTTTTGTTAAACAAAGTGATTTGGTCATCTCCTGGGTAATTTGACTAATGAAAGCTGGGCTATGATCTGATTGAATGATATAGGAAGGCCAAACCAGGGGGGTAATATAGACTCGGAGAGGTTAACCACAGCTGAGGCCTTTGCTGAGCCAGATGGAAAGGTCTGGACCCATCCAGTACAGATCCTGACCCAATTTGGGAAATGTTAACTTTTGCACCTGCGGCATATGGATAAAATCAACTTGCCAGATCTGTGTTGAACAAAAACCTAACTCTTGATGTATAGGAAAAGGAAGTTACAGTTACATGGTGTCTGATTGGCAGGAGGCTCTAGGGGAAGAGGAGAAGCATCTGTGGTGGCCATGGCTGGAGGCTCAGAAGGGTACTGCTTGGGGAGAGTGAGATCAGATGAATCTATCATCAGGGAGAAGTTGGCCTCAGTGGAGCAGGTGGAGGTAGAAGGGGAAGAAGAAAGATTTGAAAGCAGTCATACATGGGAGCACATACAGGGTGAGAAGGTTATGGAGTGTAAAGAATACCTAGACTTGAATATTTTAATCAATCATAGGAGGGACAGAAAATTTTTAGGTTTTTGAGGAGATAGGCTACAGGGAATGATGGAAGAATGGAAGGATGCAGAGTTCCCATGGAGAGCAGAGGAGACTAGCTGTCATTCTGGGCATGTTAAAATGAGAGCAGGCAACAAGGTCTATATTGTATGTTTCCATTTGGGACTCAGAGCCATAATGGAGAGTGAGTGAGTGACTAAAGTTGATAGAGCTACAGTTAGATAAACAACAAGGAAAACCAGTTCTTCCCGGAAGCTATTTCTGGGACCAGCTCTGGGATTAAATGACATGAAAATTAGGGTGCACTTCTCTGTAACCCAGTAGGAAGAAGGGTGGAAAGGCAGGAGAAGAGCAAGGAGAAAAATGCGAGAGGTGGAAGACATGAGTCTTCCACTTTGAAGATTATAGGATGGATAGATGGTGAGTGGGGTGTGTCTAGTGATTTTGAGCATTTATAGGAGTAACAGGGCTCCTTTTCATGTCTGACAAAATGAATGGGGAAAAGTCATGATGTTAATGATCCAGGAAGGTTTCACTTTATGAGATTGTGTAGGGGTTAGTGAGAAGAGCAAAGCCAGGAACTCAGGAGAAGTATCCTATTATGCCAAGGAGAGAAGTTGTCTAGTGGTGGTGGTGGTTAGAATCTGGAAGATCAAATGGATGTGGTCTGGAGCTAGCACTCAGTTATGTTTATGGAGAATGATGTCCGGGGAAGATCTTTCAGCCTTATGGGGAGATACATGGTATTTCTTTGAGTGTAGCTGCTGTAATAATAATAATAAGTCTGTACCAGCTGATTCATATGGAGGGCTGCAGAGGTGGCAGTTACCTACACACTGTATGAGATGAGAGGAAGTAAGGTGGATGGAAAACAAAGCATGGGCAAGGGCCTGACTGAAGTAGTAGGGATGTGCTAGAAACACGGATAGGTCAACTGATGAGTGCCAGGATCTGTCCAGGGCAAAGAAAGAGTGAGCGTGAGAAGCAGTGCAGGGGAATAATAAAATAGACATTGCAACTTCTCTGTCAGTGTCAGCCACCAGGATGGGCCATGGTCTTATTTGGCCATGTTGTTTTCTGTGAAAGCATGGGAAATTTTTCCATCTTCGGTACCCTCCTTTGGCACACTGCACTATTTGATCTCTGTTCTCTACTGTCCATCATTCTTCCTGCTCAGGAGGTTGAGTGACTCACAAAAGTTGTAGGATTCTGTTTGAAAGGTTTTCTCATGTTCTGGAAACCTGCTAACTGTGGCAGGCTCAGGAAAAATATTGGCTGTTTTACTAACCAAATTGTCTCTTTAGTATTAGTCTCTAAACTTTAGTGGTTGAACACTTAGAAGGGAAGATTGGTTGTATTAGTCTTAGCATACGTAAGTCAGAAGTGTAGGTTGCTTTTTGAAAACTCTGCTATATTAAGGGTAAACAGTTGTAAGCTTTGATAATTTAACGTACTGGGGAAAGGGCACTCTCCAATCAAGTGGCTTAAAGTTAACTTTCACGGGTTGAAGAAAAACTGGTATTTGAAAAACTGGTCAAAATCAAATGTGATCACTCTGTACCATTTGAAAATGAGTCACAGAACATGAAAGAACAGCAAAACTATACAATACACAAAGAAGGGGCCCTTTCTTTTAGGTTGTGGTTATTTCTTTTATTTTATTACAGTTAATGAAATGTTTTACTTATCTTGCTTAACACGTGAGCTAGTATTTTCTTTTTTCTTTTCTTTTTTTTTGTGGAACCAAGGATTGAACTCAGGCCTTTGCACTTGCCAAGGAAGCACTTATTCTATTGATTGGCTAGTATTTTCTGGAAAAAACAAACAAACAAAATGTTTCAGAACATCGTCGGATTCCTAGATGTATAAGTTTTGTGAATATGATTTCTTGGTTTTTGATATATCCATAGACTTGAGTTTTACCCTGGAGTGATAGATCCAGCTATCTATTGTCCAAAATGTAATGACAAAGTGTGGCTTGGAAGGTTATGTAAGGGCTTATTCATTTTGGGTGTAAATTGGTCTTGGTATCCACCTTCTTTCCAGGTTTTTATTAGGACTTGTTCACCAAGGAAGACCTTGTGCTCATAACTATTGTCACTTACAGTAGATGTCTTAGTTACTCTTCTTTCATTGCTGGGACAAATACCTGACACTAGAAATTCAGGAAGAAAAGGTTTATTTAGCTCACAGTTACTGGAAGTTTCAGTCCATACTTGTCCTTCTCCAAGGCAGAGTGGCACAGGGCAGAGAGCAACCATCCATGGAGGTGGCCAGGAACAGAGATCAAACTGGAGAAATAGCAGCAACAATGGTTACAGAGCAAGTCTGTTTCCCTTATCTTACATTCAGGCTATCTGCCCCAGGCTGAACGGAACTCACACCCATAATCCCAACATTGGATCATGAATTAATCCCAAAGTCTAGAAGTCCCTTCTATGATTGCATGAGGCTTTGGAGAGGCCAGACTGTAACAGTAGAAGAATCTTATTTTAAATATTTGAAAAATTCCAAGTCTAGTGATGTTGAACTGGGTTGGAATTTACAGTCAGTAGGTAGGTCAGATGTAAAAAACAGTGTCCCATTAACTATGCCAAATGTGATGAGATTAACTTTGGATTTGGGAGTAGCCTGAGTCCTCATTAAGGTAACTACAAAGAAGTCTAGGTGTCTTGACACAGTTTGACTAAGGTTTGATTAAGGGTTGGAGTCATCATTCACCTTTTACTTATAAGTGGTACCTCTAGACTACATAGGTATGATACATAAATCCTGGCTTCTCCAACCTTCTAGGGTCTTCACTGTTCCTGCAGCTTAATAGAGGTTCACATATTGCCTTCTCAGTGACACTGCCTGGGATCCCAGGCCTTCTTATGACATCTGGGTGTAAGTCTTTCTGACTCCACAGCTCACATTTTTCATGAGCCTACCACTAGCATCACATGATCCCAGGCTAGGGGCCAGACTTCTGTCCATCTCTCCTGGCCTATGAAGCAAATCCTCAGGAAATAATTATCAAGGCTTCTCCCCTCTGGGCCATGGTGCTGTAGGACTGTCTTCTTGAAGAAAGGTCTTTCACTTTTTAATTCTGAGCCTGCAAGGCTGGAATCCTGCTATTTCTTGTGAAGTCCTCTGATCATCTTTTTTCATTATCCTGTACCTATTCAGCAACCAAGTTATTTTCTGCTCTATTTTTTCAGACCACAGTTTTACTCAGGTTTCCTTTAGAGTCAAACTCACAATGTTTTAAATCATTATGCTGGCTCTTTGCTCTTTATTCTCAACATAAATCTCTCTAAGAGATTCTAACAGTGCCATACAACCACCTTAACATTAGACTGTCTTGATATTTATTCTGCAAGATTAGGTAGACCATAGCCTTTAATCTCAGCATTAGATAATGTCCCTGGATGTGAGCAAAATGCAGATAAACTTTCTGCCAGTGCATAACACACACTGTCCAGAGTCCAACAGCCAATACAGGCCTTCTTCCCTGCAAGAACCTCAAGAGCCTGGTCTTTATGAGGAGCATGTCTATCAGCATTCTGGTTTTCTACCTCTGACCAGAATTTCTCATCAAGTGCAATGTAAGGTACTCTAGGGCTTTTTCTTCAGCTGGTAGCTCCAAATCTTTTCAAACTCGTCCCACAAGCCAATTTCAAAAGCTCCTGAACTGCATGGTCTGTTACAATCACAGCAAGACCCCACTTCTCCAGTCCAAATCCTGTGTTGTTTCGCTACTGAGACAAAGTATCTAAGAGTCAATGTTAAGAGGGAAGGCTTATTTTAGTTTATAGTGATTTAAGTCTATAATTGTCTGGCTCCAAGGAAGGGTGGAATGGAAGATGGTCATATCAGAGAAGAAACTGTTCATAGAAGGCAGAAGGCAGCAAAAGCAACAAATAATGACAAGCACCAGTCTTCTGTCTCTTCGTTCTATCTGGGCTACCCACCCATAGAGCAGGTAGCATTCACATCTAAGGTGGAGCATCCTTAATCCTGTATCATGCCACATGTTAATCTTGGATAGCATCCCTAATCCCAGCAGCTCACACTCTTGATCCAACCACCTCTGAAAGGCCCCTCTCCATGACTGCATGAACCTTTAGGGGACTCTCCAAATACAAGGTACAATTATCCTCCCTCATGCTCTTGTAGGCCTAACAATGATTCATGGCACTCCTTTGCCAAGTGCCCTGCATCACTTGCATTTGAGGCACTGTGACTTTTTTCTATTACTATGTGGATTACCTTTGTTCCCCTTGGAGCCACAAGCTGGGTCATGAGCCTTATCTATTAGGGGTCAGATGGTCTTTAGCTGCCTTTTTTCCTTATTTCTTATTCAGATTTTTCCTATACTATATTTTATTGTGGCTATTAAATAATAAGTCACATTAACCAATTGAATTTTTCCTATCCTGTGGCTCACACTGTAGTTCATGGCACTTCTTCCTAATATCTGGAACTGATCAAAATTAAAAAAGTATTATCCCACGAAAAATTGACCTTTCTTGGAATACAAGTTTAAACAAAAGTATTATGCAGTGCCTTTTTAAGCCAATGTGGAAAAGCAGGTGAGTATTCATCAAAGCCGTGACAGATAGTTCTGTGAACTAGTTTACATGCTTTGGCATACCCTGGCACATACCCATTAGGATGGACAAAGGTAGAATTTCCTTTTGGCTCTCCTACCCTCTGTGCAATAATTCTACCAGTTCCCTTTTTGAGATCCAAATAATGCAAAGACTACACCATAAGCTCTTACAACTGTCACTGAGTAGGTACAGGACACCGAAAAAGATGATCTGAGGATGTCACAAGATACAGCAGGACTCCAGTCTTATAGGCTCATAATTAAAAAGTGCTTCCTTTAAGAAGACAGTCTCAAAACACCCTTTCTTTCTACTGCTGTACAGCAAGAAACTAGAATGAGTTCACCAGGACAGCTTAGCAAGTCAGACGAAAAGCTAGTGTTAGTGCATGGAATTCCACTTGGAAACTTATCAGAGTCTTCAAAAAATTTATACACTTTTCCTTTGTGTTGCTGAATATCCATGTCAGAAAGGGGAATTTGTGCCTTACTAGCACCCTGTTCACCTGCCATTTGTTGAAGGGGTAGTGTAGAGGAAGGCACAGACATTAGGCTCACTGAATTGAGGCCTGTAGTAGGCAGATGCAAGCCCGAAATGGGCTAGGCTTGAGAGGCAGTCCTTATCTCCTGGAGCAACAGAAGGTGCATGCAGATGAGGACGTAGTTTGTGGGAGGGAAATCTGACAATAGTGAGTTATCAGAATCAACCTATGAGGAAGGATTAGTTCCAGGGCAAAGACCAGAACTTTTTTTTTTTTTTTTTTTTTTTTTTTTTTTTTTTTTTTTTTTTTTTTTTTTTTTTTTTTTTTTTTTTTTTTTTTTTTTTTTTTTTTTTTTTTTTTTGTGTGTGTGTGTGTGTGTGTAACCAGGGATTGAAGTCAGGCCCTTGTGCTCGCCAGGAAGCACTTATTCTACTGAGTCACCTCCCCAGCCTGAGTAGAGAGCCATGAAGGCAATTCCATACAATACCCATGTCTCTTTGAAGCAGGGATGAATGCCACATAATGCTAGATATAACATAGCTAGTAGATGGATGGAGTAAAAATTAGGTTGCAGAAAGTTTGCAAGTCTTTCCCTATGTTAATCCCCAACCTATTTGTGTAAATATTGTAGTGTCTTCCAGTCATTTCCTAAGATCTCTGGCCCCATGACATTCTTGGTAAGGGCAAATTCCTGGTGATTACGTCATTGCAACCATTTAAGCTTTCCCTGCATCTATTACCACATGGGAAACTTACAGGGAATCCTTTTGGTAGATCTATTGGTTTTAACCAGAACATCACGTAAGAGAGCTGATCTCCTTGGGAGCAAATGTCTACAGCCTTGTGTGGGCGCTGGCACCACTGTGGACCTTTGGATCGCTCCCTACCAGCACAAGCGGTCTTCTGGACAAAGTCCACAGTTGTGTTTTCCTCCTAGATCTATGCCTCTAGCAATTTAAGAAACCATGTAATGTCACATCACGTCTGTATGAGGAGGGATAGTAAGGAATTCCTTCAATAATACCGTGGTAATTATCCTGCATAAATGCCCCTTGGGAATCCTGGCTGATAGAGGTGATGTTAATAACTGGTCTTCAGTCATGTCCCACTATCTGCCAGTAGGTGGCAGTCTAAGAACAAAGGTAGTGCATGTATCTAGGGAGAAGTATTCAAGTCCATTTGGAGCATGTTTTCACTTGCAGCTCAAGTAGTACCTAACTTTTAAATCTTGAGCCCTTATGTAGTAAACGTCTCTGTCTAACCCCTTCCTCTGCCCAAATTCTCCTGCTTATTCACTGTCTTACACTACAAAAGAGTACATGTCATTTGGATAATGAACACTTCACAAATAAAAAAAAGCAAATAGAATCAGATTGAAAAAACCTAATCCAAACATGGACATCTGAGATGAAATATATATATCGAGAAAGGTTCAACATCCTTGGTCATTCGAGAAATGCAAATTAAAACACCACTGAGATTCATCTTACCCCAGAAAGAATATCTATCATCAAGAAGCTAACCAATAACAAGGGCTGGAAGGGTGATGGGGAAAAAGAAACCCTTCTCCACAGTTGGTGAGAAAGTAGACTGGTACAACCACTGTGGAAATCAGCATGGAAACAACCCTTACTCCTACATCACCATCAAGAATCCAGGGCTGGGGAGATGGCTTAGTAGAATAAGCACTTCCCTGGCAAGCACAAGGGCCTGAGTTCAATCCCAGGTTCTGGAAAAAAAAATCCATTAGGTACTTTTATTCAGCATAGGTTTAAAGTCTAAAATGCACCGTTGAACTGAATTTTATTTCAGGCAAATTTTCTTGTCCTTTGTTACATCATTCAGCAATAACTTCCAAGGCCTCTCTCTTTCAAATTCTGAAAATACAGTTTCAAATGTGTCTAGCGCTTCTCCAGTGAAGAGATCAGAGGTCATCTGTGACCAGCTTGCTATTTATTTCAAACCCAACATGATGAAGGTACTTTTGAACCTACCTACGAGTTTCTTTCTCTCAAGGCAATAGGAATGAGTGTTTTGAGCTGGGTGTCCAGGCCAGCTAGTGATATAGTTCAAAGTCTCAAGAGACCTTCTGACTTAATCCACAAAGGAACCAGTATCATTTTGTCTACCGTGACACAACTATTTTGTATATAATCAAATCACTGATTCTCCCCAACCCCCAGAAAAGTAGAGGCTATGAGTATGTTTTCTCCCTTCCTTGATGTCTGAAACTTAAAAACTGTGGTGTAAAATCAAGAATACATAACTACTGTGGTGTAAGTGCTGTGTATATTAGGTATATGCTAAAAGAAGAAAAGAAGAAAATAAAATAAAAAAAGAAATTTAAGGTCATGTAACATCTCTGGTGTAAGGAAGCAGAGAGCAGGAAACAACTGCTCTTTTTTCAGTTTTAAATTATTTTAGGCACTAGGAATCAAACTCAGAACCTTGTGCTCTCCAGGCAGGTGCTTGTGCTTCCCAACTCTACTGCTGGCCCCACAGCTTCTGTTTAGATAAAGAGCAATTCTGAAAGTTAAAGAAATATTCACAATTAAGCATAAATTATAAATGCTTTTTTATTAATTAGAAAGTTCAAACTAAGTTAAAATAAATATAACAGCGTATAAACCAAAATATAAAACACTTATGTCTACATATAGAAAAGAATAATTTGCTATACTATGATTATAAATTTATACATTTGTTGAAGTGTGTTGAAGTTTGTTGAAATGTATTTTTTAAAGTAAATTGTCTTTGCAAGATATTTAATTGTGGAAATTCTCAAGCAAAATTTTCATTTGCTTCAGAATTTCCATGTAAAGAATCTTATTCCACAAGGAAAAAATACAAAGGTTTGTTTTTTACAACATCATTTACACAGTAAAACATCAAAAGATCTTAAAGATTAAAAATATCAGTAAATGAGTATTGTATTTTAGACAAATTTTATGCTGTTTGGTTATTATTACTTATAAAAGAATCTTAAAATCAATTTCATCATTATAATCAATAAAGTCTATATCTATGTATTCTGATGGATTTAAAATGTTTTGTTAAATAAATACTGATCAAATATCAGTAGTAATTTTAAGTGGTTCTATTATAGACAACTTCATCACGTAGAAGGATGATTGGCAGGCAGACAGGCCTGGGTCATGTGGGAGTCAGTGCAGAAGATGGAGAGCTATCACAACTGTTGCTGAAGGATCATCTGAAGAAGATTAAATATAAGGTGGGCAGATTCACACACCTCTCTAAGGTATGCGAACAAAAATTTGAGATTATTGGCATCACCATTTTGAGCTTTCCCATGATCTCATTAGGTTGGGCCATCCTCTTTCACCCTGTAAGACTAACACTAAAACTAAAGCCAAGACGAAGAGTATAGATTAGCAATCTAATTTAATGTTGTCGCTCATATGTCCTTCTACCCCTGGGTCAATATTACCTTTTATATTTGTAGTCTTATTTGTTGATCATGATTTTGATGCACGTTGCACCTGCCTTGTTGTTTTGCTCTAGAAAACTTCCTTTGAGAAGTGAATTCACTGGCCACTCCTTTGCGACCCTCCTGTGTTTCAGGAGCTATTCCTATTCCCCATTTCTACATCAAATAAGTTTCCTACTCTTAAGCTCTGTTGTTTCTTAGAATTTATTCTGCAACTTCAGACAACGTGAATTTGGTGTAGCCCACGTCTAGCATTAACCTCTATGTCTATTCCACCTGATTTTTATACCCACATACATATATGCATGTGTATGGGTGCATGCACATATATAAAATATATGCTTGAGTTAATTATACAAATACATATTTTATATATATGCATGCATACATATACATATACATATAATTTTGAAGTGTAATGTTTAAAATATCTAAAAGGGCTATTTCTAGGAGTTGAAATTAAAACCATCGAAGTCAGTACAAAGATGCTTAAAACAAAATGTCTATTTTATCCAGCTAGGTGCATTCTCACTATTCCCCCTAAAAGAGTTAAAGACAACATATTACAGTAGAATATGCATAGCCATGTCTATGTGAGCACAATTCATGATATCCAAATCTCGAAGCAGACTATATATCTATCAGCAGATGATGGGATAAAGAAAATGTGGTATTTACCTGAAATGTAGCATTACTATGCCACAAAGGGTTATATTTCAAACATTTTTTAGGAAAATAGCCATATCCTGAGGTCATAATATTAAGAATAATAAGTTAGACATATATGCTTAAACATCACATTTTCTTTTACATGAGACACTAAAAATATAAATAAAGAGGAAAAGTTAAATAACAGAAAATATGGAAGGCAGAATTTTATTAAATTTAGGGGAATCAAGCAATGAAGGGAAAAAGGAGGGAGTGGAGAGAAAAAGAATGAATAAAGGAATTAAAATGTGCTATGGAAGGAGCTGACAAAATAGTTTGGCAGGCTAAGCAACTGTTTAGGTAAGCAAAAGGACCAGGGTTCGATCCCTGGCACCACGTGCTGCGTGCAGCCAGCCGTAGAGCCAGGGCATTGTGGCACACATCTGTAATCCCAGTGATGGGGAGGCTGAAAACATGAGAATCACTAGGAGTCTAAGCTGTGTAGTAAGACCTCGTACCAAATACATTAAAAAAAAAATGTGCCATGGAGACTTCTGGGAAGATGGCGCAGTGGCAAGCAGCAACAGATTATCCCGCTCAAGATTTGAAATCCAGACACTTAACACTCTGGGGGAGAAAACAAGGCAGGAGCTGTCATAGCTATGCATGCCTCTAATCCCAGTACTTGAGGGCCCGAGGCAGGATTTCAGTGAAGTTGAGGACCTTGAGCTACATAGTGAGTCCAAGGCCAGCCTGCACCACACTAAAAATGGGGCCCTGTCTTAAAGCAACAGAAACAAAGTAAGGAGGAGGAAGAAGAGGAAGAACCAGGTATCATCTGATGGAAGGATTGGAGCCTACAGAGAAATTAAAGAGATGAAGCACAACACAGATAAAGGATGTGGGGCAACGGCATTTTCCTCCCAGATCCTGGCTCATGTTCGTAAGCAAAGAAGATCAAATCCACAGAGACAGTATCGGAGCAGGATCCTGCACAGGGCTTCCTTGAGAAATGCACATGGAGACTGGGCCCTGTGTGACGTAAGCCCTGCTAAGTGAATCCCGTCCAGGTGTCTGCCGCAACCCCAGCGATGTCCAGGTGCCACTCTAGGGTGGGGGTAACTGAAGCCAGGACTCAGAGTAGCTTGGGTTGCCATCACCTTAAGGCTTTCATTGTTCCCTTCCCATAGTGACTGCATGAGGGACAGCAGAGAATTATGGTCGGGCCAGCAGGAGACACTCACAGAGTCATAGGGTGAAGTACTCAGACCCCCCCCCCCCCAACTGGAGACAAAATTCAGCCTGAATTTCTGTGCATTTGAAAGTTCCACAACCAGCCACCTTCCTCATTCTACATTAGGTGGCCGGTGATTACCTGGCAGGTGTGTAGGTTCTGCCTCTTTTGTGTGCCAGGGAGAGCAGGGACACATTTTCAAATAGACACTGCCACAAAACTAGAGACACCAGAAGATAACCATGGGCTTGAAGTGACAGAGAATTTTTTCTTTCTTTTTTTTTTTTTTTTTTTGGTTTGTTTCTTTTTGTTTGTTTTAGAGTGTAGAATTCTTTCAAAATTCTTAATTCATTCATATATATCTTCCTGCTGTCCTCCTCCTCCTCCTCCTTCTTTCCTTCTCTCCTGTCTTCTTCCCCAGTGTTCTGAGTAATCATCCTTTGTTCTATATCATTAATTCTAATCTTTTTCTTCATTTATTTCTCTATTTTACCTTCTTTTTTAAAAAAAATTTACTTCCCTTACTTATTTTTTCTATCTGTATTTGTTATTCTTTTTCTTTTTATCTTATATTCATTTTCAGTTTTCAGCCCACTTATTCCTAATTCAATAGATACCTTTATACTATTCAATAAGATCTTTTGTACAATTGTTCTCTCCTCCTTTTCATATCATAGATTTTAGAGTTTTTCTTTTGCATCCTGCCACTCAAAAATTCTAAATCTTTAACAGAATAACCATAAAGTTTTCATAATTAAATCAGTGAAACTATTGTTGAATTTTTCCACCAGTAGCAGAGGTACACAAATGTTATGCTTAGTGTATGCTATCTGTAAGTCAATACCTGGGTTACTTGAATATTTGCAGCATACTAGCAAGTTCTTTCTCTAGAATTGCTAGTATATACCTGGTCCCTATGGCATAGTCATAACTAATTTGTTTCAGATGACATGACCGTGATTGTTACCTCTGCTGCTAACAGGGACGCATAATTATTTCTGCTTCTCTGTATGTGAACGTTCATATTGCTTGTATGATATTTATAATATTAGAGTTAGTTTTCAGCTAATTTCATTGCTGGACTAAATATAACTAAATAGATAATATAAGTAATAAAAAGTGTTCAGGAGTCCTTAAATGCACCAATAAAAACCTAGGCAAGGCAAACAAAATGGTACAGTCACAAATCCAAGAGATTAAAATCATACTGAATGCATGAGCAGAAAGAGAGATAAGTGATAGGCCAGGATTTCAGAACTAGATGACAATTATGCTTTAAAAGACAAACTGCTCAAAAGAATCCTTAAAAAATAAAGAATAGTGTCAACAACTTCTAGATGGATTCAAAGAAGACTAGTCTAAGAATAATTGAAGTAAATTAAAAAAAAAAAAAAACAACCAGACCACAGATACAAGATTAAAAAAAAAAAAAAAAAAAAAAAAAAAAAAAAAAAAAAAAAAAAAAAAAAAAAAAAAAAAAAAAAAAAAAAAAAAAAAAAAAAAAACAAAACTGCTAACAGAAAGAATACCAGACTTTTCTGGTATTGTATGGAAAAGAAATAAACACTCAGATAATTGAGGCACATAGATCACCAAATAGCCATGATCAAAAGAACTTTTTAGGGCCAGGGAGATGGCTCAGTAGAATAAGCTCTTCCCTGACAAATGCAAGAACCTGAGCTCAATCCCTAGTTCTGCAAAAAGAAAAAAAAAAAAAAAAAAAGAAAGAAAATAAAAAATTTAAAAGAAGATCTTTTCCAGGGCTGGCCAGATAGTTCATCAGACTAAAACACCTGCTTAGGCAGAGTGCAGCAGCCATGGTTCAATCCCAGCATGCTGTGCCAGCCCTACCCCTGCCCCCTGGGCATGCTGAGATAGAGATTGAGACTGGGGTATGGTGGCATGCACCTGTAATCTCAGCACTTGGGAGGCTGAAAACAGGAGAATCACTATGAGTCAGATCTACATAGTGAGACCCTGTAGACCCTGTACTAAATAAAGAAAAAGAGAACATTTCAATATCACATTATACAAACTAGTTCCAAAGCCCCCTACAGTGACAGAATCTTAAAAGCTTTTAGAAAAAGAGAACAAATCACCCAAAACCACTGGAAACAGAGATGCTTCTCTACATAGACCTCAAAGCCAGGAGGGCTTGGAGTGCATTTTTCAACTCTTAAAAGATATCAACTTTCAACAACAAATTACATATTCTGAAAAACTTTCCTTTATAATTGGTGGAAAAGTAAAGTATTTCTTGATAAAGAACAGCTCAAGAAATTTGTGGCGGCCAAACCAACATTACAAGAGCTTCTCAATGAGGTCCTAGAAAAAGACTTTGGAACAGTCAATTGTTTTTTTCAACAGTCAATGAGTCAAAAAGAATGAGTACTTGGTAGAATTAACAGGTAAGAGCAGAAGGTAAAACAAATGAGGAAATCAGAAACAGGAAAATCATGGAATGGTAACATGTCAATACCTCTCAGTAAATACTTCCCATTTGAATTGTCTCAATTACCCATTCCAAAGACAAAGACTGCCAGAATAGATCACAAAAGAGTATCAGCAATATGCAGTAGATCACAAAAGAGTACCAGCAATATGCAGTATACCAGAAATGCATTTAAATGAAAAGATACAGATTACAAAGGAAAGTATGGGAATTAATATCTCATACAATGTGAACTTAGTCTAAAGCAGAAGCTGCTGTCCTAAAATGAAGATATAAAGTAAATCTATTAGTGAAGTAATTAATCATATTTAGAATACTAAAATCAAAATGAAGAATCAATAAATTGAATAGGTCTTGCTTTGAAACGTTAAACAAAATAGAGAAATCCTTAATTGACCTTACCAAAATAAGTAAATCAAAGATCCAAACCAATTTAATTAGAAATAAAAACAGTGAAATGGCAAGATCCTGCCAAAATCCAGAATAGAGGATGATTAGTAAGAACTCTGAGAACATATAATTTAAGAAGAAGGGAAAGTTAGAGGAAATTGATAAATTACTAGGTACATATGAACTAACACATTTCAACAAAGGAAAATATAAAAATCCTGAATAAGCCAATACCGATGAAATTAAAGAAATAATAAAAATGCTACACACTAAGAAAAGCCAAGGTTTTACAAGAACTTTACATAATATCTAATGTAAATATTCCCCAAATTCTTCAATGGAATTCAAAGGGAAATAGTACTGTCTAAATTATTCCTGGAAACAAGCATCTATCAAGAAGTCAAACAATAACAAATGTGGAGGGAAAATGGAACCCTTTTCCACTATTGGTAAGCGTGCAGGCTGGTTCAACCACTAAGTAAATCAGTGCAGAGATTCCCCAAAAAGCTAGGAGTAGAAGCCCTACTCAACCCAGCTACTCCTCTCCTAGGTATTTCTCCAAATGAACTGAAAACAACACACCACAGTGGTTCATATTCACCTATGTCTATAGCAGCACAATTTGTCATTGCCAAATCTTGGAAACAGCCCAAATGCCCATTAACTGAGAAATGGATAACAGAAAGATGTTGTATGTAAACAATGGAGTATCATTCAGCTATAAAAATAATGAATTCAAGGCTTTTGTAGACAAATAGATGCAGCTAGAGACCATACTTACAAGAAAATAAATCAGATTCATGTGTGCATACATGGTATTATCTCACTAGTGTAAGAACCTGAAAAAACAAATAAAATATGAAAGATGCAATAGATACTGTGGATGGAAAGAATCTGTTCAAAGGGAATCAACAACTAGAATGAAGAAAATGATGAAAGAAGGGAAGGATGTAATAGCCAGGATAATTGTCCTGCTGATTTCTGCTGGTCTACTGAAAAGTGCAGTTTATGTTTAAAGTTTTTCTTGTTCTTTTCAATTTCTTATAACTTTTTAAACCAAGGCTTCATGTTTATATCTGGTAATATAAACAACTTATTTGAACATAGCATTATGCAATATAATAATAATTGTCAAATTCCTGTTGTTTTCTTTAGTGAAATTTAGTTTACTCTTTAATGTTTTGGGATTTTGATCACTTTGTAGTCACTTTAAAAAATAATAAAGACTGCATCTCCACACCCTAATGAAGATATTGGGAGAAATAGAGATAGTTACTTCATTCTTTAATTGATGTTTTGCTTTATCCTTTGTATCTGAAGTACCTTTAATTTATTTAATATCCATGGCTTGGGACTGTAGCATTTTTGAGTACCCATCCCTAGTATTTATATGTACCAGGAGTGTGGTTAGTATTTTATTTGCATTACACCAATCTCCAAAGACTTCCTTTTGAAATCATTTTTCCCTCTCCTTACATTTTACATTCTTCTTTTACAAAAATATAAAGTGTTTTTGGACAGTTTTGGTGCTTATGTATTTTGGGGACAACAGTGAAACAAATCTGTCATTCTACCAGAATGTTTATTTTCAATTCAGGTCAAATATGCCCTAATACTTTTTTTTTTTTATTTAGATTTCAAACAGTTGATAGACTTACAATTTTAATACACATCACTGGAGATCATCTTATTTGTAAATAGCCTGTTGTTCATTTGGAAAAATAAACCAGAGGATGGTAAAAAAAAATAAGAAAGAAAGAAAACTACAGGCTAATATCTTTAACCAACATAGATGCAAAAATCTCTAGTAAGATAATAGAAGACAATATATATAAAATCATCAAAAAGATAATACATAATGCCAAAGAAAGATTCCTTTTAAAGATGTAGGGATGATGCAATTTACCTAAATCAATAAATGTAACATGCCACATAAATAGAAGACAGAACACATCTGACATGATCATATAAATGCATATAGTAAAACCATTTGACAAAATTCAATATCCATTTTTGATAAAAACATCTAATAAAAATAGAATGATATGGTCTTTATTTGAAACTGATAAAGTCATTCATGACAAACTAATAGCCAACATCATGCTAAGTGGTGAGAAAAATAAAAGCTTTCCCTCCATAGTCAGTAACAAGATGTTTACTATAACCACTTCTTTTCAGGATTGTTTTCAAAACATTAACAAGGGCAGTAAGACAAGATAAAGACATAAAAGGGTTATGGATATGGAAGAATGATATTAAATTATTATTATTTGTTGATAGCATGATCCTGTACATAGAAGACACAAAACACTCTGTCAAAAGACCTACAAAACTAATATCCAAACATAGTACCAAAGAAAACTACAAAGTCAATGCTCAAAAATCAACGCAGATTTTCTTTTTGTTGTACAGAAATCTAATTCAGGATTGTGTGCTTGCTAGACAGGCACTTATGCTGCTGTGCTATCTCCCCAGCCCAATACTCGAAAGTCAGTAACCCCCTGTATATCTGTAACAAACTCACTGAAAGGTGGAAATTAGAGAAATAGAAACTTTTACAATAGCGTTAAGAAAAATGCAATATTTAAGTATTAGAACAACCAAGGAAGTCAAACACCTACAGAGTGAAAAGTGTAGTTCTCCAAAAAAGGAGACTAAAGAGGTTAATAGAATAGAAAAATATCCCATGTACTTCATTATATAGACCCAATATATTTTACATGCCACACTTCCAAAATTGTTATACAGATTTAATGTAATCTCAAGCAAAATAGTAATAACATTTATTGCAGAACTGAAAACTGCAATTGTAAAATTCTATGGAACCAGAATAAAACTAAAGCAGTAAAAGCAAGTCTGGGCAGCAATGGAAAGGCAGGGTGCATTACAATCCTAGACTTCAAGTTACATTATAAAGCTGCACTGATTAAAAATAGTATAATAATGTATAAAAAATTAAAACAAGATTCAGGGATCCATGGAAAAACAGAAGCCAGGCACCTTCAGCTGTGTTATCATTGACAAAATGGTAAAATTTCTTTGCAAGTGGAAAAACAGACTCTTTAACAAATGGTCCTAGGGACACTCTCTACCCACATATGAAGTACTGAATATGAAGGGCATATCTCTCACCATGCATTAAACTAAAATAAAAATGAATCAAACATCTAACATTGGAACAAAAACAGTTAATATGCTGTAAGACAAGATAAGCAAAACTGAAGAAATATATCTAGGTAAGCTTTTCAAACAAAACACCAGTTACACAACACCAATATGAAGAATCAACAAGTAAAATCACATCATTTATATATTTATGTACTTATTTATTGTACGTGGTACAGAGTCTTACTATGAAACTCAGGCTTTAGTGTCCATTCTGTTTTCAGCTTCCCCAGAGCAGAGATTGCAGGCATGGGGCACCATGCTTAGTCTCTGGCTGTCTCACCATGCTCGGGGGCAGGACTGTCATGGCATGTGGTATCCAGAATTGAACTTGCTTCCCTGAGGCTTGCCTATGCAGGTGCTTAGTCCAATGAGCTATCATGCTAGAGAAGATCAATTTTTTTAAATCTACTTTCATAGCAAAGGAAAAGAAAAATGGAATAAAGAGACCAACTTAAAAGTAGAAAAAAATATTTTGTTAGCTACACCTTAATCAAAGGAGTAATATTTAGAGTGTACAAAGAACTCAGAAAGCATTAACCCTCTCCCCAAACTTTAAAGATCTAGTTTAAAAAGTAGATTTCTGAAATAGGTACATCTTATATGAAGAAACATACATGGCCAATAAATGCATAAAAATGTTTAATTCACTAGCTACAAAGGTTAAAATAACACTTAGTTTCAACCTCACTCAAGCAAGAATGACTACCATCAAAAATCAACCAATAACAAACACTGGTGAAATTGGTGGGAGAAAGAGCCCCTCTCCATTGTTGAAAGTGGTATAAAGTTATAGAACTACTATGGAAATTTTTCAAAAAGATAAAAATAGAAATTCTAGACTGGAAGGGGCTGAGTCCAGCAGCCAGGCCCTGTTGTTCCAGTTCAGTGGGGCAAGCCAGAAGAAGCTGAGGCCCCCAGCCCAACTGGCCAGCCTGGTTCAAGAGCAGTAGAACTAAACCTGGTGAGCTGAGGTACATTGCTAAGCTCAGTGGGCTCCAACTCAGCCAGGCCCTGCAGGGCATATCCTCAAGGCACAGAGATGGCAGGAGATAATTTGAGTGAACAAGTCTGCCTGGAAGACTCCACGTGCATAATGAGGAGGTGCACAGAACCACAGAACTCAGGGGAACTAATTTACATACACATTACCAATTTACCATCTGCTTTGTTACATAGCTGTAATGCTTGCTTCTATAGTCAAAAGTGCAAAACCACTAGTTACAAACGTTCAATCAATTTCTAATCTTTACTAGATGTTATTAGTATTGCTAATTGTGCTACTGTGACTAGAAAACCATACGTTCCTTAACCACATGTTCCCCATTGGTAATAATATCAGGTGGCACTTAGGTAATAACTTCACCAGAGCCATATACATATAGAAGGACACAGTACAATGCCAAACAGAAACGAGTATGTCACTCTCAATCAATAGATAAGGCAAAATCTTGGGAAACACACAAGATAAGAATATCAAACACAACAGACATACCTAAAGAATAGGCACTTTATACAGTGCTTCTGATTGCAAAGATACTGTTATCTGCTATAATACTTTTACAAAAAACTATCACAGAAATAAAAATAAAGAGTTCCCTTGGATAGGAAATAACAAAAAGAAAGAGCAAAATGCAATCTCAGGCCCTGAGCCCAGCTAGAACAAACCCCAGAGACATCAGCATAGAAGAAATTAGAAGCAATATACCTGAAATCTCTGAAATAATAGCAACTGAAGGAAAAAAAAACTGCTGAAGGGTATAGAGGAAATATAGTAAAACTTAATTTCCCAGGTAAAAAAAAAAGAAATGGTAACCAAAAATAAAGATTTACTAAGTCTTTCTGAAGAAGACAATAATCAAGAAAAATAGAGAACAGGAAAATGATGGAAACCTTGAATAAACAATATAGGAAAGAAATGGAATGCATGAAACATATTCAAAGATATACAAGAAATTAAAAACTATTAAAAGTTGGCAAAACCATTTGAATGAAAATGAAGACAGGCTTTTAGACCTTGATGACACCATTACAGCTAGTGACAGGAATGGAAAGAACACTTAAAACCAATAAGAATCCATAAAATAATGATTCAACAGCTGCAAGACATAAGCATTCATGAGAAAGAAAGGGCCAACACAACAACATAAAAAGAATGTGGGCAGAATAGCAGAAAACTTCCCAAATATGAGGAACCAAACTGACATTCAGGTAACTGCAGCATATAGAAATTCAAATAACATAAACACAATTAAATCTACACCTGGACATTTAATAATCAAGGTCCCAGAATCTCAGCACAAGAACAACATACTAAATGTGACTAGAGAAAAGAAACATCACATTTAAAGGAAAACCCATCAGAATAATGGCCTATATCTCCTGACAAATTACCAAGTCAAGAAGAACATGGAGCAAAGTATTCCAAGTCCTACATGAAAACAAATTCCAACTCAGACTGATATATTCCACAAAACTCTCTTTCAAGTGTAATAGAGAAGTGAAATACCTCCACAACAAAGAACGACCAAAGAATTGCATGATGACCACGCCAACCCTACATAGAGTACTAAAAAATATTTCAGAAAGGGACCAAAATATCTATCATTCCAAGAATGAAAACAGAAAGAACCAACCAAACATGGCAAACAATTAGGAACAGGCAAAGTAGGGAAACAACAGCAGGAAAACAACAGGACAAACAGAAGCCAATCTATATCAATTATAACCACCAATTTAAATTAATGTAACTTACCACTTAAAGAAATAAATTGGCAGAGTAAATCAAGAACCCAAATCCAACAAAATGTTGTACGCATGAAACATTTAGCACAAAAAGAAATACAAAGGATGGAAAACAATACTATATCCCCAGGAGCTGAGAAGAAAGCGAGGATAGCTATTTTGTTCACAGACCATCTGAACTTCAAGTAAAGAGTGACAAATGAGGTAAAGAAGGTCACTACATACTGGTTATGGGAAAACTTCCAGAGGAAGAGATAACAGTCATAAATATCTATGCATCAAATATTGGAACAGCCAACTATATAAGTCCAATTACAAGGGACCTGAACAGTCTAATAACCAATGACACAATTTTCACAGGGGAATTAAGACTTCCTTATCCTGAAAAGATAGGTCAGGTAGAGAAAAAATTAGCAAAGAGGTAGCAGACTTGAAACAAACTTTTGAAAGACTGGACTTCGTGAATATTTGTATAGTGCTCTACCCAACAACATCTGAATATACATTCTTCTCAGCTGTACATTAGACATTTTCTAAAATAGATCTTATTCTAGTCCGTACATCATGCTTTAAGTAAGTGCAAGAGAACAGAAATTATCCCATGCGTATTATCTGATAACAGTGTAATAAAACTGGAAATTAATGATAAAATAAAGACCGTATAAGATACAAATTAAATAATACCATTCTCAGCAAACAATGGGTTACTGAAGAAATTAAACAGGGTCTACAATCCAATTCAAATTCAAGCAAAACTTATAAAAATTTGTGGAATGCAATAGAATTAGTTTTCAGAGGGAAATTTACAGTGATGAACTCATATTAGGAAAACAGAATGAAAACAAATAAATACTCTAATTCTGCACCTCAAACTTCTAGAAAAAGAAGAGCAAATAAGCCCAAAGCCTAAAGACAATAGGAAATTATAAAGATTAGAGCACAAATTAATGCAAATGAAAAACATAAAACATTATAATGAATCAAAAATCTGGTTCTTTGAAAGATTGAAGGAAATTGATAAGCTCTAGCCAACCTCATCAAAACGAGGAGAAAAGAACCTAAAATTCATACACCAGGAATGAAAAGGGAAACATTAGGATAGTTCCTGTGAAAATTCAACCTCATCAGTACCTATTGAAACAGATGGCCTATACCTATTTTGAAAATCATTTTTCTCACAGAATCGAAGACAAAAAGGAAACTGATAGATTCCTGGTACAAATTCCCCAAACTGTACTAAGAAAATATAAAAACTCTGAATTACCCAATATCAGAAAATAAAGAAGAAAAGGTAATGAAAAAACTACCAAGAGAGAAGAACCCTGTACCTCACTGATTCACAACTAAATTCTATAAGAAATTTAGAGAAGATGAAATCCCAGTACTTTTCAAATTCTTCAATGAAATGGGAATCATTACTGGAAGCAAGTATAATACTGATACCAAAACTGGACAAAGAAAGACACAACCAAATAAAGATAATTAGAGGCCAATCTCTCTCATGAATACAGATGAAAAATCCTGAATTAAATAACATCCAGCAAAACATCATGAAGATTATACATCATCCCAGGTTGCAAGTATGGTTCAACATACATGAATCTATAAATGTACTATAGTATACCAATAGCTCCAGAAACAAAAACCACAATGTCACTTCAATAGACATGGACAAGGCTTTTGACCAAGTCAAACATTCATTCATGATCAAAGCCCTATGGAAAATTGAAACAGATGGCCTATACCTCAATTTGATAAAAACCATCTATGAGAAACCAATAGTCAAAATAATTCTAAATGGAGAAAACCTGAAAGTTTTTACTCTTTCAGGTACAAGACAAGGAAGTCCTCTATCATCACTCCTATACAATATAATTCTGTAAACATTAGCCAAAGCTTTTAGACAAGAGAGAAAAGTAAAAGGAATAAGTCTAGGTAAAGAAGTTAAACTATCATTATTCAAAGAAAACATGATACTCTACATAAAAGACCCAAAAATCTAAATAAGGATGCTCCTAGAATTAATAAACAAATTCAGTAGCATAGTAGGATACAAAGTCAACACTCAAAAATCAATAGCATTCCTCTACATAGACAACAAACTCACTGAGAGAAAAAAATTAGAGAAACAATACATGTCAAAATAACATCCTAAAAATGAAATATTTAGGTTTAATATTGGAAGGAAATAAAAGGTCTAACAGTGAAAATTGCAATACTCTGAAATAAAAAAGATTGAAGAAGATTTCAGAAAGTGGAAAGATATTCTTTGCTCTGGGATAGGAAGAACCAACATTATGAAAATAGCCATATTCCCAAAATTATTATGCAGATTTAATGCAATCCCGATCAAAACACTATCAGATTCTAGGGGGAAAATGGCTAAATTTTCTTTGGAACCAGAAAAGACCTAGAATAGCAAAAGTAATCCTATTGTAGGCAGCTGAATTAGAAATATTATAGGTAATCAGACAGAGTCAGGCTCTCAAAGGAGATAACACAGGAAACAAGGTATCTTGCAACTCTGGGACAGACCTAAAGACCAAAGATCAAACAAAAGCCGACCTCCCTAAAGATTGGCATCTGAGAGACTGATCATCAACCTGAGGGAGACCAAGAATCATTATTCCGACTATTACTACCCATATAAAATCCTGTTCTACATTCATGCCTGCTTCCCTCTTTGTTTCTGAACTTAATCAATTTTGTCTGAGCAATGGCGCTTGAAGTTCCATTGGTTGACCATAGTTTTGTCCCACCTCATGCCAACCTAAGTGAGTTCCTATGTCTTCCCCACCTTAGACCAGCCTCACCACATAGTTTTACTCTATAAAATCCCTGGAAGAGATAACTTCCTGGGTAACTACCCACTCAGGCCACATACCTGTCCCTCTCTCGGACAGTAGCTTTCTTTCTCTCAATAAATGTATTATGCTCATAACCTCCATTTGTTCTTAAAATTCATTCTTCAGTTTCAGAAAACACGAACTTATACAGGTCAGGTCCAGAGATAGTTTTTCTCTATGTCATTTGAAGTTTCCCTATATCGTTTGGAGGTCACCCACCCGAGATCAGTTTTTCTCCCTCTGTCAATTCTGGGCAACAAAGTCAAGGCAAGAGATTTGCAATCCCTGACTTGAAATTATACTACAAAGCTACTGTGATAAAGTCACAGTACTTACTAATAAAACATCATGGTACTTACTAATAAAACAAACCCAAGGCTCAGTGGAACAGATTAGAAGATGGGAATACAACTACAAACACACGCCACCACCTTATCTTTGACAAAGGGGCCAAACGTGCTCATTCAAAGAAAGATAGTTTCTTTAACAAGTGGTGCTGGAAAAACTGGCTCTCCACATGCTGAAAACTAAAACTAGACCTAGGTCTACCACCATGAACTAAACCAAATTCAAAATATATTAGAGATAAAAACATTAAAACAGAACACTAAATCTATTGGAAGAGAAAGTTTGTGGAGATCTTGAAAACAGGCATAGGCAGAGAGAACATGAACAAAAACCAAACTACATGGGAAGCACTTCAAAGGATCAACAACAGGGTTCTCATCTTATTGAGAAGTTTCTTCACATGAAGACAAATAGCCAACAGAGTGAAAAGAGAGCCCTCAAATTGGGAAAAAATCTTAACCAACAATCACTCAGACAAAAGTCTTCCATCTAGAATACATAAATAACTAAAGAAAAATCAGGCCCCCCAAACTGAAAGACCTAATCCAAAATTCACTGCTGAAATAAATACACACTTCTCAGAGGAAGAAATACAAGTGACAAATAAATACATGATAAATGTGCATGCATGTTTATAGCAGCACGATTTGTCATAGCCAAATTTTGGAAACAACCTATCACTGGTTGTTCAAGAAGTGCAAATTCTCAAACACTGAGATACTATCTCACCCCAGAAACAATGGTTGTCAAAAAGAAATTAATATCAAATACTTGGAGAAGTTGTGGAGATAAAAGGACCTTACTTTACTATTGGTGGGAATGTTCACAATGTTAGTCTTCCTGTACTGGAGCAAGAAATACCTTTCCATTTCTGAAATCTTTGGTCTCTTTCTTCAGAGCATTGTAATTTTCACTGTATGTTACTCCTATGGAAATCAGTGTGGAGACTGCTCAAAGAACTAGTATTGTAGTTCCCATATAAATTTCTCTCTGGGTATTTTTCCAAAGGAACTGAAAACATTATACCATAGTGATAAATGTGCATACATGTTTATAGCAGCACGATTTGTTATAGCCAAATTTTGGAAACAACCAAAATGCCTACCACCTGAGGAATGGATAAAAATGATATGGCATTTTTGTATAATGGAGTATTGCTCAGCTATAAAGGCAAACTTGAGTCCTTTATAAAGGTAATAAGAAGCAGCTAAGAGGCCATACTTATAGTGAAATAAAACAGACCCACATGTGTAACTATAGTATTTTTCTCCCTTGTGTAAGAGACTAAAAGAATAAATAAAATCTGAAAAGTATGATAGATATAGTAAAATGGAAGGAAACTAAATATATGGAATGAACAATTAAGATGAGGAATAGGAGAAAAGATAGAAAAAAAGGAAGAGGGAAATCATGCAAGTATATATATAGGATATCTTAGTTGATTGTATTATTAATTTCCATTAGGCCTTTGAAATAGTAGTTAATGTTTAAAATTTTTACCATGAATAACTCCATTTGCTAATATCTGTAATCTGAGCAACTACATTGAATACAGCAATGTGCAATACAAAAATCACAGTCGAATATCTCTCATCTTGTTTTTCAAAATATGTACCATTTCTAGCATCTTACCAATTATTATTATACTCTTTTAAAAATAAATTTAAAAATAATAAAGTAAAAAGGTTAAGAAAAATTATTAAGGTTCAGTGCAGATGAATGTGTGTTTTTTTTTTTTTCTTTTTTTGTCAGAACCAGGGATTGAACTCAGGCCCTTGCGCTTGCCAGGGAAGTGCTTATGCCACTGAGCCATCATCCCAGCTCTGAAAGTGAGTGTTAATGATCAAGCATTTGTTCAGTTTTGGAGAACTATATATGTTCATCCTAGTAACAAGTTTGACAATAAAAATATGTACTGTAACAACCATTGTAAATTTGCTTTGCTTGTTTTGAAAATATGTATCATTTGACATTGTATGTTACTTTGTCTGTGCCTTTGTTTTGACTATTTTTTCAGTTTCATTTTTTTCTTTTACTCCTTAAAATGTAATAAAATTAAAGAAATTTTATTTGACCTTATTATTATTTTTGTATATATTGTCTCCAAAGGTGTCAAAAATATATCATATTCTATAAAACAGAATGTAAAACACTCACTTTCTACTTAAGCCTATTAATCTTGTTTTCAAACTGCACATATGGTAATGAATTTTATAAAAGCTTATAAAATAAATGAATCTGATGTTAGAAAAGTAAAAGTGGAAGGGTGCGGGGGGCTAAAGTGAACAAAAATGTGTTATGCACATGTAATTCCCTACTATGAATATAACCCAATCATCTACTAACAAAAGTGAGGAAAAAGGTGTACTCTCTGTCAACACTCAATAAATGTCAATGTTATTCACTACAAAGACATAGTAATATTTTTTTAAATTCAGTTGAATGTTTTCTCCCTTTAGGATTGTCTGCTTTTTGTATTCATAAAGTGATTGTTTAAATGATAAAAAAAAAAAAAGCCAGAGAATATAGCTTAGTGCTAGGCTGATTGCCTAGCATGCACGTGGATTATGATTTCAATCCATATTACTATAAAAATAAAAAAGGAAAGATTTAAAAAAAATAGGAAACTCAAAACCTATCGATAATGTATTCTAAAAAGTTTAACTATCACTGGTTGTACAAGAAGTGCAAATTCAAACACTGAGAT
Source organism: Ctenomys sociabilis (assembly GCA_004027165.1). Taxonomy (NCBI): domain Eukaryota; kingdom Metazoa; phylum Chordata; class Mammalia; order Rodentia; family Ctenomyidae; genus Ctenomys; species Ctenomys sociabilis. Next base: position 84,746 of record PVKA01001262.1, read on the forward strand.
ACTATCTTACCCTAGAAAAAAATTGTTGTCAAAAAGAAATCAACTAATATCAAATACTAGAGAAGTTGTGGGATAAAGGAACCCTACTTCACTATTGGTGGGAATGTTCACAAGTTTGGTTCTTCCGAAAATTTGGAAACTGAATTAAATGTCCAATTAATAACCATTTAACATTAAAAAAATATTAAAACCAATAAAAATGAAGCTCTTTTAAAAAGAGCAACTTCTTTTGAAAACAAAGTGCTTTTAGAACTTCTACTCTTCACAGCATTATTTTTTATCCTTTATTAGTACAAGGTCTCACTACGCACCTCAGACTTATAGTGATTCTTACGTCAGCTTCCCCAGCAATGAATTACAGGCACGCACCACCACACTCGACTTCGGTGGCTGACATCATCCTGGAGCATGCAGTTCCAGGGACTGAATCCTTGCAATTGCCAGGCAGGTGCTTAGACTGCCAAGCTATGTCCCCAGCCGCCTCACAGAAGTTTTATAAGTAATAAGTAGATTAATATAAAATGCTTATGAAATTTTGAATAGCTTTTTATCCAGTATTGTCAATTATACTAAGTTCCAAAGATATCTATTACCTTTACTTGCAAGCATGGTTCAGATCAAATGATTAAAAACTTAAATAGCTTTAGTTTGCAAAATACTACTTTAAAAATTATAGTAGTAAAGAATTATAAAAATTTCACCTTAAATTATGTTCTTTTAAAGATTATAATAAAGAATTAAATTGATTTGATATTTTTCTTTCCTTTATCCTTTTCCTTTCAATTTTTTTTGCTAACCCTTCATTAACCTTTTCTGAAGTCAAAACTTAGCTAAAGTGAAAGACTCACAAAAAGCTGTCTTAAATAATTACAGAAACCAGCTTCAGAAATCCTATGGCCAAAGAACAGAATGCACATACTTTGGCAAAGAGAAAAGTAGGTACTGAATACCAAAACTAGGAAAACACTTTCATTTTTCATTTATTATTGTTTGAATTATTATGAATAGAATAAAGTACTATATAAAATGCATTTGTTCTTCACATTGTCACATAATCTCATATTTCATTCTCTGCTTTTAAAACAGCATTTTCTGTTGTTCCTGGCTTTCTATTCTGGATAGTTTGCAATATCAATGATAGCGAATTCTCTTCAGGTGCATCCTGTTTGTTTCTGAGTGCTTTGTGTCAATGGGTTTCCAAAAGGGCACACTGCAGCTGACCTTAAGGAGGCCAGAATTAAATGCTGCTTGGCTCAAAGATGTTCTCTTTTCTTTAGAAGCTAAAACGTATTTATCTGATGGGTTGCCTGTACTAAAGAAAGGTGTTCTTCCCAATGTGACATTTACCGGAAATCTGGCTTCAGAGAAGTGACCGTCTTTCAGATTTGGATTTAGAAAGTTGAGCAGTTTCATTACTTTCAGGGTAATAATCTGGGTTATGTCACCAGAGACCATTGCATTGAAGGGGCAAAAGATTTCCAACTCTGGTTATACCTTAAAGAAGTTTATTCTTTCTCCCATTTAGTACTTATGCTTTGTCAAAGGAGTGAAAAAAGAAAGAAAGAAAGAATGAACAAAAATTTAATCAGCTCCTGAATTTGGAGCATGGTCAGCAGGTCAATGTCACCTTATGTAGTTACATGTTTCATTTGAGTAGGAAATCAGGTATGTAGCTGAGGAGGAAACCAACACAGGAGTAGAATTAGCCAAAACAAATGTGGCATGGAAAGAGCCATAAATTTGGTGTAAAATCCAGCAATACGATAAAGAGTCATCAAAAGTTTTAAAAATGTTACTCATGTAGCCTGATTGTGGTTCCACAAATGCCAAAAAATGAAGTCACAAACCATGGAATTAGATCAGGTGATTTTTTTTTAAAGCAAGGAGAAGAATTGTCCTAGATTTCCAGGAGGCATCCCAAATGAGTTAATACTTGTCCTAAATCTGGAGTCTCTTATAGGTAACCAGAACAAAAAAAGAAAAAAAAGGGGGACTGGGGTGATGGCTCAGTGGGATAAGTGCTTCCCTGGAAAGTGCAAGGACCTGAGTTCAATCCCCAGTTCAGTTAAAAAAAAAAAAAAAAAAAAAAGTAACCAGAGCACAGAACTGTGTAATCATTTAATGAACAACTCTCATGGGTATAGTTGTGAAGTTGGAAGAGATCTCAATTGGAGCCCAGGCTCTCTAACCCTATTCTTTGATACAGTATTTATGATTTACTAGGAATTTAGAAAGAAAATTAGATGTTTTGCACTAAAAGTGTGGAAGAATGCAGGAAATCCATAGAGAATGGATATACTTCTCTTTTAAAGATGTTGGTTCATTTTATATTACAGAAAAAAAAATTCACTGTATTTTAAAGTTCTCAGAATTCATTAATTTGTAGTGGGTGGTTTTAGGTAAATAAATCACAGTGACCTGCTAAAGAATACAGCCACCCTGAATTTGATGTTTCAAGTGCGATTTCCCCAAAATAACTTCAGAGAAAAGTCTTTGTCATACTAATTGAACTGAGATTTTTATTGATGGGCTGAAAGCAAAATTAGCGAAGTGAGACTAGGTGAGTAGTGTCAGTCATGTGACCACTGGCAGTCATGACAGCAACTCATATTTTGTTGCATCAGGCATGCCTTTAAATAGCAGGGCAGGAGAAGAGGCTACAGGATGTGGGCATGGACTGTGGTTGTTCACCAGAAATCAAATATTTTGGACAAACCACTCTGGATACTTGAGGAACAAGTAGGGTCAGGCTTATCGGGGGACACCTCTGTTAAGGAGGGAGGGTTCTCAATCTAGTGCTGCCTCAGGGATGCTCATTCCAGGTCCAACATCCCAGCTTTCCGACTATTCTTACTTCAATTCCCATTTAGAGAGCTGATTGCCCAACTATTTCAGACCCCTACTGAGTTACCTGCCTCCTTCACAGGTTAACTAAATAGACAATCTTCTTCTTGGGTGTCAGGAATTGAACTTAGGATCTTGCACTTGCCAGGCTGTATTCCTGGCCTTATCTTCTATAACAATAGGTTAAGGAGGATTAATATTTTACCTGTGTCCCCTAAATTTTTATATGTATTCCATTATTATCCATGTGCTTGCTTTGAATTTATAGTTCATTTTAAAACACAAAAGGATTAATACTTACACATTATTATAAAGTAGCTATTTTATAAACTGGAGATATTTGAAAACTCATTACATTCTATTTGTGAACCATAATCAGAAATAATTTATGTGTCCTCAAATACAATGCATTCTTCAGTGACTGGTTACAATGTGTTCTATCTACCCTTTTTTATTTGTTAACTTGTATTATTTTTTATTGAAGAACAGGTAGCAATGAGACAGTTTTAAATCAAATTAGAAGGACAAATTCAACAATTTATAGATTGCACATTGTGTTCGTAGTGGCTTTTTTTTTTTTGTCTTTTTGAGACAGGGTCTCACTATGCAGTTCAGGCTGGCCTTAAGCTCACTTTGTAGCTCAGGCTGGACTCGAACTCACAACAATCCTCCTGCCTCAGCCTCCCGAGTGCTGGGATTACAGGCCTGCGCCACCATGCCCGGCTTCGTAGTGGCTTTTTGTTGTACAAGGTGCATACATGATACTCTGTGTACATATACTATTAGAGCAGATGCTTCTGATCAATGAATTAAAAGAACGTAGCTGTATACCTATCTTTTTTTAAAGCTGAATTATAGTACAGTTTCATTAATTAATAATTTCTACCTTGTTATCTTCCTAGTGGTTGTCCATAGTACAAGAAGCCAAAAGAGTATTCTGTCAAAACACTATTAGTGCATATATTTATTCTCATGGAATTATGCCAGAGTACTGCCTATTTATCCTAACTGTACTGTTTATACAAACACAGAATGGTTTGTACAAAGGTTCTTCCTTTGCATCTCCTTTTTTGTTTAGTCCTGTCAAAGATGGGTGTTCTATTGTCATTCAATTATTATAGGTGCTTGAATTAAGTGAAACTTTACAACGCAGTCCAGCAGTCCACAATAATAGTGGGTTATCCAAAGAAGTTGTTGACTAGAGCCATTTATAGCTCAGCTTATTATTATGGCCTAATTTTATATACCTCATTTTTACACTTTTCTGTTGGATGGTTAAGACCAAGATAAAGCAAGACCTATATAACAAAAAATATAACTTTTGCATCTGATGAGGTCAGTCAAGTCCCCTTAGGGTTTATCCTGTAACCCCACATCTCACTCTATAGATCCTTTGTCTGTGTGAGCCATGTGGATGAGTCATGTCCATTGCTTGACCAGTTTGCTCTCTATGAAAGCCCGACCCTTAATAAATCACATTATTGGGGGACAATCCACTGGGTCCCCCTCCTGTCCCTGTCTTGGACAGGAGCATTCTTTCCTCCAATGAATATATTCTGCTCATAAAAAGCCACATTTTTTAACTTAGAGTATTGCTAATGCATACATATTCACTTTTTTAATGACAGAGATCTTTGGAAGTCTAAAAAGATGGTTTTCATGTGTTTCTTGGTAGGTTTAGTCTTGTTTGCTTTATGATTATGTTTACTTTTCTATCCTACAAGCTAAACACATTAAAGTGGAGGAATAGTTGTTTTTCTTTTTAATATGTTTGATACAAGGTCTACAGGTGCTCACTACTACACCGATCTGACTCCTAGTAATCTTCTTGTTTTCAGCCTCCTAAATGCTCAGATTACAGTCATGTGCCACCATGCCCAGTCTCAATCACTGTTTCAGCACACCTAGGGGTGGAGCTAGCATGGCAATGCTGGGGATCGAACCTACTTCCACTGTGTATGTCTAAGCAAGCAGTTTAATCCAGTGAGCTATTGGTCCAGGTCTAAAGTGGAATAATAGTTTTGAATGATATGCATGCACTGGGTCCTTAGCATTTTATTTCTACTCTTTTTTTTTTAAATCCCTGTTTGATATGAAAACATGAATAAGGTATTTAGCATAATAGACAAAGTTCTTATTAAACACATCATTGTAGATAAGTAATCTCTCACCTTGCCTTAATCCTTACCCTAAGTGTGATAGGGAAAATGACTCCCAACATGTTAGATGTCAGGTATTTTGAATTCATGGCCACATACCAAGAAATGATGTACAAACCTAAAAGAAAAAGTCAAGAGAGTTAGCTCAAAATAATATTTTATCAACTGGAAATAAAGGAATAAGTCAAGAGTTAACTCAAAATAATAGTTATTTGTTTCCTAGGAGTGGTACCAATGGTCCAAATGGCCACAGAGCTCTTTGTCAAGGGTACATTGCATAGCAAAATCACAGCTTGGGTAACAATCTTGGTAAAACTGCAACCAGGTCTACATGTGTAAGTATCATATAGTCTCCCTAGTATAAGAACTCATAAGAAGAAATACAAATAAAAAGGTATAACACAATTAAAGAGAAAGAGAGAACTTGAGGATTGGCCAATGAGGAGAGGGCAAGGAGAAAAGCTGGGAAACATGACAGGGGCAAAGCCATACATTTATACACACAAGATTGATAAGGCAATGATCTTGAAAAACATCAGTAGGTTTTTCAAACTAGCAAGTAATTGGTAGGATTCTGCCCGTGACTAACTATACATGCTGATACCTGTGAACCAAGCAACTGCACTGAAGATAGCAATGGATAATAGAAGATCACACTTGGATTGCCTGTCATTCTGGGTCTAAATACGTACTTCTTGTCATGACATACCAATTATTACCATACTGTCTCTCAAGTAAATTTTTTTTCTGTTTTGAATTAAGGTAATAAATGAAAAAAAGACAAGAAAAAATGTCATAGGACTGTCCTGCTACAATGCTGTGTATGGTTAGACTTACAAATTTCTGTTTAAAAATATGTAAGTGTTTATTCCTATTTTAAATTACTTTTTCTTCATATTCTGTACAGACTTAAAGTTTAACCTATCAATACTTGATGGAAAATACCTGTTCCATGTTATGCCTAAGATGATTGATACTTAAACAGTTAGGATAAACTGAAATACGTATGTTGGAGGGTAATAATAAGCTTCTTTTCTGGAGAGTTAATAACCTAAGTTTGAAGATCAAAAATCAGAGAAAAGGAAGGGCTGCAAAGTCAGCCAAAATTTTGGCCCTAGTCTTTCAAGGTCAATGAAGGAAGACTCAGGGCATAGGAGAATCTGTACTATAAGATCATGTAATTCATTTGTGACCCAAATTTTCTGATCAAGGACATTACAGGGCCACAGAGGAAAGTGACTGATGATGCATAGTGTGCCTAAGGAGAGCCACATGGAGAGAAAACGGTCTCTCAGGCTTTCACAGAAAACAAATTGGTTAAGCAATGGTCATGACTCATCCACATGGCTGACATTGGCAAAGGATCTACAGAGTGTGGTACAGTGTTACAGGATAAATCCTGAAGGTACTTGACTGACCTTATCAGATACAAAAGTTACATTTCTTGTTATACAGGTACCTCTTTGTCTTGGTCTTAAGCATACAGCAGAAAAGTATATAAACGAAGTATTAAAAATAAAGCCATATTAATATGCTGAGCTGTAGAATGCTCAAGTCAACAATGTCTGCAGATAATCCACTACTATTGTGGACTGCTGGACTGTGTTGGATTTTTTTGCTGAATTCACATACCTATAGTACTGAGATGCCAATGAAATACGCATCTCTGACAGAACTAAACAAAAAAGGGATACAAAAGGATCATTTTGTATTTGCATATACAGAATAATCAGGATAGATATACAACTATTCTTGCTTAATTCAATGAGTAGAAAGATTCGTATTAATAGTGTTTGGGCAAGAAGTGCTATCTGCTTTTGTATTATGGATAACCACTAAGAAGATAACAATGTACAATGTATTAATTACTGATATTGTGCTAGTAATAAAAAAAAAACAAACTACAACCAGTCTATAAGGTTACAAGTAAAGCTGCTTGGGCTGGCCAAGCAGCTCAGCAGATTAAAGTGCCTGCAAACAGGCACAGGGGCTGTGGAGGGGCAGGGGATGCTTGATCCCTGGGGCCTTCCATGCCACCTCTGCCTGCAGTGCTTGCTGAGATGGCAATTGAGATTAGAAGTGGTGACCTGGGACTATAATCCTTCCTTAAAATAAAATAAAATACATCAAAAGAACAAGTAAAGCTGCTTAGCTAATATTGGTCCAATAGGGAACCAAGACACAGCAAGAATGTAATGTAAGCATCATTTAATTTGTTTATTTATACCTTTTAACATAGGAAGAACAAATGCATTCTAGAAAGGGAGGTAAGCATTGGTTGGGTGTTTTAATCATCCACAAATGGAACTGAGTCACTGCCTGGGCTCCCTGGACCAGGTGGTGATACATCAAGTACCATCTCAGTCTTCTATTTATGTGTAAATTTCACATGCCTGGCTCATGTGAAATTTACCTGCAGTCACAACTTTTGTGCATCTAATCATTTGCACCAACTTATTTGATATCTCTCTGTCTATTAATTTCTGTCTTAGTTGTCTAAAACATGAGGGCAACGTGGCAAAACCAGATCAAATTTCTTATGCAAGTAGCTAATCAGCTCAAATGACAGGAATAAAGAACTATTTCTTTGCTTATATAGCAGCAGAATGTATCTGCATATGACTTCTCCTGAAAAACTCCTAACTCCAGTTCTTTGTCAAGTATACAAAAGTGTATTTTTTTTTAATGAAAGTGAGCAGCTTTTCATTTCATTGCCCCTTATTTATAATAAATTTTCTAGCTGTGCTTTGAACATTTTCTTCTTAGGGATTGATGATAAGTTTGATTATAAAGGACTTAGGTATGATTTTCTTTGTATTTATTCTGCTTAAAATTGATTCAATTCTTAATCTTTAAATTTGTCTTTTATTAAATTTGGGGCATTTTTGCAATAATTCTTCAAGTACCTTTTGGTCTCCATTTTCTCCTATCCTCCTGCAGTTAAATGTTTATGATTTTTAAGCTTAACATTTTAATTTTAGGTTAATGTGGCTGAACTTATCACACAAACTAAATGCACTGCTGTGGATTGCAGGTAAAATTATTTTCTAGTCCTACGTGTAGAACTTGGACATGGTTGATGCCAGCGTACTAGCACCTGGCCATAATGTGGTGAGCATCTATGTGTACACTTTTCTGCTACCCTTCTTTGCTTTTTTATTATTGTTACTCTTCCCTGACTCTAGCTTTTCCTAGCCTAAATGGTAGGCTTGACAATTGTCTTGTAATTGTTTGTGAGAGTGAGATGTACAGGTTTCTAAATCAGGTTTAGCCTTTACATACCACAGGTAGTGAGAACACATGCTAGCTTTTCTTCACCTGTACATTTTAATAATATTCTACATGACAAGGAGTTTCTAGTTTATTAGGCAGAAATAAGTAGTGGACAGTATTCAAGTAGAAAGAACTTCAGAATAGCAAGGCTTTTGTGATGGTCTGTCTGGCTATGTAGTAAATTCTGCTTAGCTAAGAAGTAAACTTTCTTAGTGGCACATTGTTCATGACAAATACAGTAGGCAAAGCCAGTCTGAAAGTTACCATAATATTTACTATTAAACAAAAACACATAAATATTCCAAAGTTTCTGGAATATATTTTATTTAATATTACTTTAGACCAATCGTCAACATTTTGAGCTCATTTTTTAGACATCAGGTTTTATTATTTTGAAATATTCATTGTGAATTGTAAGATTGCAAGTCCAGAGTTTTATAGTTGGAAAAAATTCTCATTAACAAACTAAACTAAAAACTAAAACTAAAGAATGTTTCTGTTCCATCATTCTCTTATCATTTCTCATTTCTTTAAATTACAGGTTTTCTTGCTAGCAGTGTGCTCCAGATGGTCTCTATCAGTTTTCCATCTCACTGCATTCTTCTGATACTTCAAAACACTTAAAGTCAAGCTTGGATCCCAAGATACTATCCTAACTAGTTTATTCTGCAAGCAGAGAAAACCTGAAGTTAAAAGAAAAATAAAATTTTCCAAAGACATTTTACAGGGTTTGATATGCTAATGCTACCCATTCACAGCCTTTAGAGTCCAGTGGGCATAAAGAATCAAACCCACTGACACTCCAGCTAAACAAGCATCCTTGCAAACACTATACTCTCAGTCAATAAAGAACCAGGATGCTTACCAATGATAGAAAATAAAGGCTGGATCCCAGGTCTCCTAATTAATTTTGGTGCTTTTTAAAAACAGTTTTTAAAAAAGTTCATTCATAGTAATATAGTGGCCTGAGACTGATCAAACCCCTGGATATCTGGGGGGAGACGTAGGAGAATAAAGACAAAAACAAAATTTAAGATACAGAGGGATGGGGAGGAACTTGTTTCTAGTGGGCAAGCATAACCGTCTCACAGTCGAGCCATTTTTATTAGCAAGCAAAAAGATCAGGGAGAGAAGTCACATCTGTTTGGTGGACTAGCAACTATAGAGAACGGGTAGATAAAGAATAAACTAATGAGGAACCAAATTTTTTTTCTGTCCAGAGAAATGCCTGTATTTTTGACAACTCTGTCCAAAGCCTCCCTGTTCCTGTATCCAGGTCACAAGCTTGGACCTGAGGGAGTGGGGCTTGTTAAGTAGCGCTCCCCTATAATCTATCACATAGCCTGGTTCCCTACAGAGAAAATAATGAACCCAAATTTGGAAGCAGTACACATTGCTTCTTAATTTTAATAGAGATATATCTTTGTTGTTTGCTATTGATGATTATGCTATTTCTCACAATCAGTGCAACATTGTTTTTATAAAGCATTGTCCTTTGGGTATGTGTTTCCCAGTGATGTGAGAAGGTACTCAAACTAGCTCATGTCAAACAAATTGATGTTTATTTCAATAAAATAAAATTGCATTTGTACTAAAAACTAATGAAAATTTTGGATAATCTGAATATATGAAATATCTGATTTTTTTTTTTTTTTGGCAGAACTGGGGATTGAACTCAGACTCTTGCGCTTGCCAGGGAAGTGCTTATTCTACTGAGCCATTGCCCAGACCCCATGAAATATCTTAAAATAAACATTGTCCAGTTGTGAAACAAGATAGAAATGTTAAGAAAAAAAGACAACAAAGAGAAAAGAACACCTATGATTTTAAAAAAGTGAACTTTTCAGACTAAATTTGAGTTTAATCTTTTTTATTTTTATTTATTTATTGTTTTATATTTTATGTATTTAGTACAGGGTCTACAGGGTCTCACTACACAGGTCAGCCTCATAGTGATCATTTTGCTTTTCAGCCTTCCAAAGTGCTGGGATTATAGGCACACACAGCACCATGCCAAGTCTCAGTTGCAGACTCCAAGAGCCCCAGGGGCCAGGCTGGTCAGGCACACCAAAGATTGAACCCTAGTTCCTGAGCCTGCCTAAACTGGTGCTTTAGTCCGCTGAGCTATCTGGCCAGCCTTTGAGTTTAGTTTTTGTTGGTTTAACTTTGGTCACCAGGCCTCAGCTTTTGAACACCTAAGAAATCAGCAACAGCAGAGATGATCCAACCTGGACATCAAGCACTTTGATACATAACCTGTGGCAGAGAGCCCTTTTTTTTTTTTTTTTTTTTTTTTAAATAATCATGGTTGTCTTTTAGAAGTCAAATTTTTCACAGAATTCTAACAGATATCATTTGTAAACTTGTACAAGAAAAATTTAAAAGTAGAGCAAATAGCATTTTGTCATAACAATTAGGATGACATTAGCATATTATAATAGGTTTTGGTTCTTTCTACAATGAATTTGTTTTATTTTTTAAATCAGTTGCATTTATCTAATTATAAAATATTAAATAACTTAAGTAAACTCTTAATTAAATTTGGTATTAATAAATAATATTTATTTTAGTAGAGTATACTTGCTCAGGTGAATTGTATAGGTGCCCAATCTCTAAGCACTATGGTATAGAGGAAAGAAACTCTCAACCTTCTGGATGTCTGTGACAAGTCTGTATTCTCTAAAATCAAAGAAAGCGTTTTAGGAACACTGAAGTTTAAGAATATTTAATGAAGGAAAGAAAGCTTCTGTCTGTGAGAGGCAGAAAGATACTCCAGGGAGTTTCCAACAAATTTGCCTTTTCTAAGTATTTTTATAGCAAAACCATGAGGTGAGGCAGGTCTAAGGTGGAAAATTTGTGAACTCAAGCATAAGGTGGAATGAAACTGTGGTCAACCAATAAGATTACAAGCATGATTACTTAGGTGAAATTGCTTAAATCAGGATGGAACAGATAAGCAAGTCAGGTAGCGAGCTGGCATGAACACAGAATTGGACCTTTTCCTTTAGGGGCTAGAGTTAGTGACTCTTCCTGGCTTTTTTTTTTTTTTTTTTTTTTTTTTGGGGACCCAGGGATTGAACTCAGGCTGTTTCAATTGCCAGAGATGCGCTTATTCCACTGAGCCATCTCCCCAGCCCCCGGGCTTTCTTAAGGCAGTAGAGACCTACCTAGAATATCACTCCCAGTGTTTATCCTTAGGGAGGTTTGTGGGTGTATTTTTCTTATCTGTTGCTTGAGATCTTTCCCAGAGCTGGAGAAATTGTCTCCCACAGTGCAAGGTATCTCATCTTCAGCACTGGCTCTCTTGAGGGCCTAGGACTGACAACTATATGCAATACTTGTACCTAATGCAGTTGCCTACAACACTTACAGTGACACAATTTGGACTATATAGTTAAGTACATTTAACTTTAACACAATCATGTAACAGTCACATAAATGTAAGCCTGAAAATGTTTACTATCATTAATGGCTTTGATCTGGAGGTCATTAGTATGATTATTTAAAAAATATTGCACCCTTGAAGGCCTGTGCACTTGGAAAATGGAAATAAATTTAGTAAATCACGAATGTAATAATGCGCATCCCAGGTGTAAATAAATTTTCATAGGTATTTATTTTGTTTTTACTGAAGGGATTATTTGGATACTTTTAACAGAGTTATGTAGTGTGGCTGAGTTCATAAGAGTGACAGGACACCTTTAGAGCTCTTACAAGTTTAAGAAACAGTTTTAATAGGACCAATAGACATTTTTCCCAATATATGCGTGTCTCTCTCTTTTTTTTTTTTTTTTTTTTTTTTTTTTTTTTTTTTTTTTTTTTGTCTTTTTGAGACAGGGTCTCACTATGCAGTTCAGGCTGGCCTTAAGCTCGCTTTGTAGCTCAGGCTGGTTTTGAACCCACAACAATCCTCCTGCTTCAGCCTCCCAAGTGCTGGGATTACAGGCCTGTGCCACCACACCTGGCTTCTATTTTATATTTGCAGAAATTTTTAATCAAACCTGCTTGATATAGGTTAAGATATAAATAGAAAGGCCAAATTTAAAACAATACTGAAAACTGGTCTGAGAGTAATATATATATTGTAAAAACAAAAGAGAACACTTTGAAGAACTTTGGTGGACATTAGGCCGCTGGTGGGGCTCTGGTAAGCTCAGACCTTCCTTAATAGCCATCATGAGGCGTGAAGCTTCTGCTGGTGCCAAGCGAAACTTTTAAGAATTTAAGAGGACTCTGAGTGGCCGGCAGGATGCAGGACAGCATGATCTGTGGGCCCCATGAGAGCAGGGAAGGAATTTCCTGGAGCCATTTAAGAACTTTAGCAGACTTGGGGTAGCCTGGGGGACTCTATCTGGGTAGTTACTGGGAGCTTCAGAAATGGCCAAACAGGAACAAAGAACAATCTCAGTCCTCTAACCCACTGAGAACTAATCCAGGGACAAAGACACACAAGAACTTGGAAATCACACACCTGAAATCTCTGAAATGACAGCAACTGAAGTAAAGAAACAAGTCCAGACTACAGAAGATATTAAGAGCACTACCTCTCAAGTCCAAAACGAAAAGACCGCAATCATGGAAGAATTGCTTAGCACAGCTAAAGAAGATATAGTTTAAAAAAATAGAGGAGAATAGAAAAATGAGGGAAATACTGAATGAAAAGTACAAGAAAGAATCAGAATGCATGAAACAGATTCAAACAGATACCGAGGACATTAAGAATGCACTTGAAAGCTGGCAAAACTGCTTGAATAAAACGGAAGATGAACTTTCAGACTTCAAAGACAATGTTGCAGCTAATGTACTTGAAGTAAAAGATCTTTTAAACTAACAAAGAACCAAGAAACAATTCAGCACTTATAAGGCAGTGCAAAGAAAAACAATATAAGAATAACAGATGTCAATGAAGCAGTGAGAGACAGTACAAATGACATAAAAAGACTTCTTGAAAGTACTAGCAGAAAATTATTCAAACATAAGAAAAGAATCTGAAATATAAAAAGACAGGTATTTGGCACTCTACACAGCCACAATCACAATAAATCTACCATAGACACACAACAATCAAGATCTCAGAAATTCAGCAAAAGAATAGAATATTAAAACTACTAGAGTGCTGGTTAAATAGCTCAGTGGAGTACAGCACCTACTTAGGCAGATTCAGCAGCCAGGGTTTGATCCCTGGTGTGCAGTGCCAAGGAGAACTGAGATGGTACTTGAGACTATGCATGGTAGAGTATGCCTATAATCCCAGCTCTTGGGAAGCTGAACACAGGAGAATCACTATGAGTCAGATCTGTGTAGTGAGACCATGTACTAACACACACACACACACACACACATACACACACACACACACACACACACTAAATAAATAAATAAATAAATAAATAAATAAATAAATAAATAAAAGCCACTAGAGAGAAGAAACAGATTGCCTACAGCAGAAAGCCTGTCAGAATCATGGAAAATTTCTCAACACAAACAAGAAGAGCTTGGAGAGTAGTTTTTTCAGGTCTTGAAAGAAAATAACTTCCAACACAGATTGATGTACCCTGAAAAGCTATCAAATTCAAGGATAAAATAAAATGCTTCCATGACAAAGAATAATTGAAGAAATTCATGAACACCAAACCAACCCTACAAAGAGTACTGACAGATACTCTAGAAAAACACAGAAGTGATCACAGCTTCTAGAACAACATAAATAAACCACCAACAGAGCAAGTAATAAAAAAAAGGGAAAAGCACAGAAACTATAACAGGAAAATAACATCACAAGATAAGCCAATGTGAAAGCACATAAATTCTTTCCCTGGAATGATATCTGTGAAATAAAATAGTCCTTGAAAATAATCTTTTAGTTTTGATTTTTCTCCTCCTTATAAAAAACTAGAATTCAAATGTTCTGCAGAGTAATCACATAGTAAATTATTTTCAAGTAAGACATTTATTTTTGTAGAACATTCTTGAACTGCTTTTCATGTATGTTTTGTTAAGTCTTTGTTTCCACATACCACTCCTTGCATTCTTGTAAAGACTCTTTATAAGTGAAATGGATATAAGTCTGTGGTCTGAAGCATTCAAAAGTGTTTTGAAGGCTCTAATTATAGTCAATTGCTCTCATCCCAACCACCTAATACTCTGAAAACAGTGGTGGGGGATTTCAGGGCTTTGGATCACCCTGTAATACAAGTGCAATGTTTGATATATTGTGTCAGCTTGAGAAGTTTAAAGATTTAGCTAAGAAACTCAGCAAGGGGCTGGGGTCCTCCCTTCATCCTGAGCCTGTGCAAGAGCAGATGGTGGTGAGTGCTACACGGACCCTAGTGCAGGTAGCCTGTGGACCACATAAGGGAGGAAAAGAGGCTTGTTCTTCCCCCTTTTTGCTCTTACAGCTTTTGCTGTCTTCTGCTTTTTAAACTCGAGCCCCTGTTCCATGCCACCCTGCCTTGGCGTCAGCTGATTATGGCTGAAATCTCCACACACTGTGAGCTAAATAAACCTTTCCTTCCATCATTTTGTGCATCAGGTATTTTGTCTCAGGCTTTCTGTTGTGGAGCTTTGAAACGAAAATACATCTCAGAATATCATGCACATTTGTAGATATGTGGTGACAATTTTTTGACAGCAAGATCTAATTGTGTGTGTGTGTATGTGTGTGTGTGTGTGTGTGTGCATGTGCGTGTTTTGTTTCTAAGCAAAGAAACAAAGGTGATTTCCTAAAGATTTCTCATTTTACACATTTTAAAGGTTCTTGAACAGTGGTTAATTTAGTAGTTCCAACAGTGCCAGAAGATGATTTTATAAGGTTCATACATTTCATCACACCAAAATTGTTTACACTGAGCTTGCACATTAAAACATAAGACTAATCTAGAAAGTATAGTATGTGCTCTTAAATGATATTGAACTTTTAATATCAAATATACGGTTCATTTGTTTTCATAGAAAGACTGTCCAATCATGGAAATAGTGCGCTGATTTATAGTTGGATGCAAACTCTTTCATCTTGTTAACTCTCCCAGAATACTCTCCTGCCGTTGAAATTGTGCCACCAGATGGCTAGTATAATTTACAGCTTGTTTTGACAATGAACTTGTAAACAGAATTTTATAAAACCATTATTTTAATATAACATAATTAAAATTCAACTTTCTTAAAAATAACTGTATTTGTGAATTTTCAAGGGAAAATTCTCAAATAAATATAGGCGCTTAACTAGTTAATCTTTCATATCTTCTCAGTATGAAAGAATACTGAATGCACTGTGGTCTCTCTCTGACAATTTGTATTTCCTTTTTTTTGCTGTAGGCACATAATTTCCAAAGCCAAACATCGTGGTATTAATACACGTGTATATGCAAGAGTGTATAGACGAACGTGTGTTTATTTTAGAAACTATTATGCTAGCTTATATGAAACAAAGGACTATTTGTTGCATGTGAAAATCAGCTCTTTGTTCTTTCTGGCTTTTAAATCACTACACATTCTATTATTCAATGACATAACTTTTAACTTTTAACCTTCTTTACTGAAACATAAATCACATAGCGCTCCATTAGCTCTTTATGGGAGAAAGTACAGTTCTCTAGGTGCTGGAAACCTCACGTGTTTGTGTAACCAACACTACTGCCCTAATGGGGGACAGTTTCGGAATCCCTAAAATTTGTGCTTGATCCTTGACACTCAACCCTTCCACTCTATTTCCAGGTACTGTGTTTCATGCATATGAAGTTGAATTTTCCGAGCCTATAATGCTCTTTTCAGAAGGCAATATAAATTGGATAACACATTAGTTCACTCTTGGAATATACTTCTTTTCTGGATCATAGCACAGTTGAAATTCATTTTTCCTATGGATATCAGTATTTTCTTACTTTTTAACAGCTGAGTACTATTCCTTGTGCAAAGGCCTATGACTGCTTTATTGTTTTATTAGCTGAAAGATATGTGTATTAAGGGTTTAGTGATTATGAATGAATGCACATGTCTTTCTTGCATATTTGAATTATTTTTAATTTTTGTTCTTATTAATACAAGCTTGCACTATATAATGATTATACTGTTTATAGTGCAAAGGAGAAGTTGGCTCATGCCTATAACACATCTTCATTCTTTCTTTTTTAATCCGATTCCCCTCTTTCTACCTCCCTCTTTCCATCACTGGGCTCTTCCCACTTGCAAAAAGATCTATCTCCTTGTTTCTTTCTGCGTAGTTGGATTTTTCTCCTTAACGCATTCATATTTTTGACTTTTCATAATAGAGTATCATATTTAAGTTCTGCATATGATTAATTCATTTAACATATTATCAAAAGGTGTTTCTATTTTCCTGTTAATGATCCAAGTTTATCCTTCCTCTGTTTATAAATAGCCCATATTGAAAATTATTTCTGTTGTTGGAGATAGAGGCAGCTTCTAAGATTTAGCTTGGGAGAGGAGCTGCTCTAAACATACCTGTACATGCATGACTGTAATATAATCTTCAACTCTCTGGAGAGATGCCGAATAATGGAATACTGGGGTCAAATAGAACTTCTAGCTTTTGATTTTTGAGGAATCTAGAAATGCATTATAGGTGCTGGTTCTATGTTTCAAGTACAGCTGGCAATTTTTTCTACTCTGCAGGTTGTCTCCTCCTCTGTTGGTTGTTTCCTTTGTAGCACAAAACCTTATTAGGTCGATGCAACCTCACTTATTGATTCTTGATGTTTTTCTGGTGCAATTAGGGCTCTGGTCAGAAAATGTTTGCCTACACCTGTGTCCTCAGGAAGTTTTGCTAATTTGTCTTTCAGCACAGGGTGTCTCTTTCTGCATTAACTCTTGATCCATTTTGATTTTAGTTGAGTACATAGTAAAAAGCTACAGTTCTAGGGCCAGTGAGATAGCTCAATGGACCAAGTGCCTGTTTAAGCAAGCACCAGGACTGGGGTTTGATCCCTGGTACCACATGCTGTGCCAGCCAGAGAGTCTAGTGTGGTGGTGCATCTCTGTAATTCCTGTGCTTGGAAGGTTGAAAACAGGAGTCCAAGCTGCAGAGGGAGTCCCTGTACCAAATATATTTTTAAAAAGATATAGTTTTCATTCAGTCTTCTGTATATGAGTAATCAATTTCCCCACACCATTTTTTAAAAAGCTGTCTTTTTTGAAGTGTACACTTTAGCTAATTTGTCAAAGATCAGATGGCTAAATGGTCTGGGGTTGTTCCTGCATCCTCCATTTTGTTCCATTGGTCCACTTGTCTGTTTTTCCCCTAGTACTATTTTTAGACATCCATTCATTATTAAGATGACCAACAAATTAGGAACATAGCATTTTCTAGAGACTGATACTTCAGGTCTTCATGATTGGTATGTGAACATATGGCTATGGCTCAAACACTAACACATTCATTGCTCCTCTAGATATTTTATGGTTTCCATCCAAGCAACTTCGAAAATACCATAGGGAGACAAATGTAAAAATAGATTCCCACTTCTTTTTCAATCCCAGTCAGCATAGCAATGAAATAAGTGATCAATAACAAAAGCATATTTAGTCTATGATATACATGACCTCATTAAATTTGAAATTTTCCAAGTCCTTTCATATATAGCATATATGTATGTCACCATAAAAATGTGCATAAAGGCAGCCCATGTGTAACCCAGCTTTCCTGGGTACCCTCACTAGGTGTTTCGATGACCCTATCTTACAGAGCTTCTGCATCCTCTAGATGTATTACATAAAAATATCCAGACTTAAGAGAGCTTTGGGATGTAGACTACAGAAACTCAGAAGTAGCCATGGAATGCTCAGGTCTGGGCCACTCTTAAAAGATTAAATGTGCTAACTACTCAAGGACTGAAATAATTGTCAAAGCTTTTCTGATCTGAAGTTGCAATTATGTCTGTATTAGATTCTGAGCACTTGTAGAAAATGTGAGTAGACAGGTAAAATCTTCTGAAGCAGTCTTCAGAAGATTACCTGAAAATATACAGCAGAAGCAGCCAGTCTGTAACATTTTACCTGTCTATTCTCAAGTGGGACCTGAGATTTTTGACAAAAATCTGAACAAGAAATGCTTCAGGATGCCTTTGTGTTTCATGCATTCCTAGGAAAGCAAAGACAGTACTTTGATGTTGCTCTATTCTCCCATTTCCACAAGTTCTTTTGGCTTTTTTGGGGCCATAAATGCACTCAGAAGTCTACAATATTCTTTAAAATAAGTATAGAACAGAGTCAGTGAATTTAAATGTTCATTTTTACAGGAAGAATGACAGTTTCTAAGGATCAAAATTTCTAATATTGAACAAGGATGAATTTTCCTTCTATGTGGTCAGGACACTGAAGTCCATTCTCGAGCGATTCCAATCATTCCGCAGGGAAGTGGGATGGAGGAAGTAATCTTTGATGTTTGGTAATTCAATTTGTGTAGGAGTTGATCACACTGCATCACAAGGCTCGGTAACCAATAAAATGCCAGGATGACTCTGCCACTCTTTCTGGATTCACAATTAGTTAAAGTCTGACATCTTCACCCAGAGTGAAAGGGCACTTTTATGGTTCTGGCTTCTGCTTGTGGAGGAAGAAAGAAAGGCCAGTGTACCTCAATTATACCTTTTCCACCTGAGCTTTCCTGGAATAATGCTACAACTGAAATCCCATAGTTGAGAAGTTCTGGCTTGGAATTCAGAGTCTTGTAGTTTAAAACAATTTTGTTGCATTTTTTAAAATCGCTGTAGCTTTGTAATATAATTCAACATCTGGAATTGTGATGTCTTCTACTTTGCTCTCGTTGCCCAATATTTCTTTTGCTCTTTTGGGGCTCTTCTGGTTCCATATGAATTCTAGGATTTTTCTTTCACCTAGTTTTAAAGGAATGATATTTTTATTTGATTAGAATTGCATTAAATCTGTATATCAGTTTGGGAATTAATGCCATTCTTGACAGTTTATTCTGTCTTTTGAAGAACAGGGGAGGTATTTCCATGGTGTGGCTGAACCTTAATTCTGTCTACATTCTTATCTCCTTTCTGTTCATTAATCTATATACCTGCAGGTTCTTAGGGTAGGATGTGAATGTTTTAAGGAGACATCATGAGTGTAACATGTTTGCAACGTTTTTAATTTTTAATTTTTTTTTTCTCTTTTTGATACATGGTCTCTCTACACAGTTTGGACTCAGAGTGATTCCCCTATCTCAGCCTCCTTAGTGTTGGGATTACAGGCATGCACCATCATGCATGGGACTGGCACTGCCTGCCTGGGGTTCCACTGCTGGTACCAGGGATCGGACTTGCAATTGCAAGGAAGGTGCTCATTCTGTCAAGCTCTCGCCCCAGCCCTGATTGCAATTTGTAAAGAATAATTAGGTTATTAATGGCAGAGATGCTTTCAAACCCATTCTGTTCTGGATACTTACTGCAACTTGTAGCTTAGTAGTTGTTTTCAGAGGTTTGCTGATGCTCCATATTTTACTGACATGCAAATGCATGATTTATGTATATGTGCATATGTATGCATATTATTTATAGTAAATGTTTGAGGCTTAATATATAGAGAGACAATCTTATTGATTAAACTCTGTTAACATTTTAAGGATGGCAATGGTGCACTCCTACTTCCCTGTTCATGTTTTAATTTTATTGTGCAGAAAACAGTATAATACATACTGAAGCAAGCTCTATCAATGAAAACAAGACAAGGTTGTAGCATCAAACTGTACGGGCCCCATAAAGGCTTCTGATTCAATTCATGATGATTTTGCCACTCAGGCCCAATTGATACTGTAAATGTGTCCTAGGAATTTCTGGGAAACTGCCCTTACAAAAGTATTGGCCTGGAAAGGGAAAGTGTTTGATCTAGGGAGCTAGAGACCTTGATTCCCGAGGAACAACAGGCCTGCGGCAGGGACTGTCGAGGTTTGCCCCTAGATTTGTCGGATAACTTCTCCTGTGGGGAAAAGTGAGAATACAGCAAAGGACCAGAAGAAAATAAAAACCCTCCTTATGGAAGTTTCAGTGGTTTTGATAAACATTTTCCATCCAAGGAGATGGAATTTAACAGGTGGAGCTTTTGGATGGTGAATGAATCATGAATGCTTACATTTTGCAAATAGATTAATAAGTCACGAGCTTATAGCTGATGAGGACTTGGGGCCTGGTAGGACAGAATGAGCCCCGGAGCCATGCACTGGAGGGGCAGGGAGTGTCCCAGTCAACTTCCTCTCTCCCTTCGGTTTTTGACTACAACGGAAACAGCATTCCCCTCTCGTTTCCCCAAGGATTGGTCATTCCAGTAAAAATACAAATGTGCTCACTTGATCAGGATATTGAAAACAAGTGTGGATAGTTTGAATATAAAAAAGCTTCTAAAGTGTATTAAATTCTATCATAAAGTATGGTAACACTATATAGTATTTTATCTATCTTAAAATGTTAGACGATAGATATAGCACTTATAAGGAAAACAAATTATAGCAAGTAATTTTCTAAACACTTTGTCCCACCACTTTTTATTAGTCTTATAAAGACTATCTTTATTAGACTATAAAGAACTATCTGTCTTTATTTCAACTGCATTCAAGTTCGTCTTTTCCTACAGTAAACAGATATTCTATAATAAATAAAATCTTGCAGAATGCTTAGAAGAACACACCAAATAATTATCTATATATATTTTAAGTGTGTTTAGAAAACACATTTTTTCTTACACTAGGGTATGTAAACTACTAGTATGTTTCCCAATACACAGAACATCTAGGAAAATTTGTGTGTTAATTGATATATTTATTTTAGAATGATATAGTCTTTTTAAATTTGGACTACAACTGTGTTTGTAAAATATATCACCATGCACCCCTTAGGAGAACAGAATATCTGTTTAGGTAGAAAAAAAAGAAAGAACTGCGAATAAATGAATGAATGAATAAATAAATAAATAGATAATTTCTTATTGGTTGGAGCCAAACTTCCCAAGTTCAATTCCTGCCTTGAGAATAATAGCATTTCAAAACAAAAAAGGATGATATAAATTTCATTTTGTTGTGAAAAAATGTATGTATCTGTATATACAAAATAGGATAGATATACAGCTACTTTCTCTTAGTTCAATGAGAAGAAAGATTTGTACTAATTGTATTTAAACAAGATAACTTCTCTGCATCTTGTATCTGAATTACTACTATGAAGACAATATACAAGGTATTAATTATTGTAACTGTCCTACTAAACTGCTTTGAAACTGTCTTGTTGGTAATTATTTCTCATGAAAATTAATTAAAAAAAGAAATAAATTCAAAAGAGAAAAAAAAGGATACTAGAATTTCAGAATTCTGTGTAGTTAGATAACATTTGTTTTCAGTCTAGTTAAATAACATTTATTTTCCTCAGTTTAATCAAGATGTAAAATAATTATAACACTATCTTCTATGGGTTATTATAAAGTTCAGTTGAGCTGAATGTGTGGAACTCTCAGAATGACACGATATAAGCTATGAGCTTTGCAATGTTGTTATTACTCTGTTCTGGGGATGAATTTGGGCCTCCTCTCTGCTAACCAGGCACTATACCATTGAACTAATACACGGTATATCTTATAATGTGTTATAGTTATTAAAAGAATTTTGACTTTCTTAGAAAGGTAAAGTTGTAGTAGATGAAAAGATGATTATCAGTTGGAAGTTAAATTATTTTTGTTTCTCAATGTAAATGTAATGCATCATCATAATTGCTTCAGTTTAGCTTTATTTTTCTATGCATTTTTTAAATATTTTTGTATTTTAGGGCATGGTCTACAGGGTGTTCTGGGTCTCATTACTAGATTGGACTTGTGGTGATCCATCTATTTACAGCCTCCCAAGAGCTGGGATTACAGGAATGCACCACCACACCCAGTCTCAATTGCCCTCTCAGGGTGTCTCCCGGGCGGGCTGGCATGGCAGACCTGGGTATCTGAACCTGAGCCCCTGCCTCTGGCCCTTGCACCTGAACTATTTGGCAGGCCCTCAGTTTAGCTTTAAATCAACTCAGAAATCTTATTAGTCCATTGATTTCATTTGTAATTTAGCAATTACATTTTTTAGAGACCTTGAAGTATACTTTCAAATATATTTGACTTTATTTTTGATTTTT
Source organism: Ctenomys sociabilis (assembly GCA_004027165.1). Classification (NCBI taxonomy): domain Eukaryota; kingdom Metazoa; phylum Chordata; class Mammalia; order Rodentia; family Ctenomyidae; genus Ctenomys; species Ctenomys sociabilis. The sequence goes on from PVKA01001262.1 coordinate 107,139, forward strand.
AAATGTAAAGAAAATAAAAATGATAAAAAAACATTAGAAATGATACTGAATTTCGCTAAACAAAATGATGGGAATTACACAATGCTTGTATATTATATTGTGTTGTCTTCAAATTAGCTGTCCAGATTACCAGATATAAGCAGGCAAATTTGTTCAAAAAGTTGGTTAAAAATAATTTAAAAAAGAAAGCAAAAAATTAAGCATCAACTATCCTTTGCAATGAACCAGTAGAAGTTAGCAGTACAATTATCCAAGCTCATATACATGTATATAATATACATGCATATGAATATATATATATATTCCTTCCTTTGTGAAACAAAAGTAAGCATTTTCAAAATGTAAATTAAGGGTCAGCCAAATGCCTCAACAGATTAAAGCACCTGCAAGCAGGTGCAAGGGCCAGGGCTTTCCAGGGCCTGCTGTGCCGGCCCCGTCCCTGGAGCATGCTGAGATGGCAATTGAGACTGGGCGTGGTGGGGTGCACCTGTCATCCCAGCTCTTGGGAGGCTGAAAACAGGTGGATCACTATGAGTCCAATCTAGTAGTGAGACCCTGAACACCTTGTGGACCCTTCCCTAAAAATACAAAAAACAAAAACAAAAGTAAAATAAAAACAAAATGTAAATTAATATTTTAAATTTAAAAATAAAATAGTATAGCACACCTGGAATTCATTTCATTATTTCAATAGTTTCAACACATTGTTTAGTTTCAGTGCTGCTATTCAAATCTTGGAGAAGTTCATTAATTATACATTTTCAAATTAAAACTTCTAAGAGAAACTTTCAGAGTTTTCAAAATGATAATTTTCTTAACATTATAAGCACTTCAAGATAATTATATCTAGATTTTCTGAATGACTAAAACTGTGTCCCTTAACAGCATTAAACAAGTAAATCCATGTACTTATTTGCTTGTAAATCTTTCCAGGGTTAAAAATCATAATCAGGAAATAGTCTTACCATCACTAACATATTGAAATGAGCTATGTGTCTGAGATTTGTGATCAGAGTGTTGAATCAAGTTCATATATAAGATTTTGACTTGCTTCAAAGATGGACAAATTGCTTTCTGGTGTTAACAGAAGACTGTAAGTTATAGTGCTATCTGCACAAAAAATGACATATACTATAGTATCTATAAATATGTCTTTCATAAGTGATAATCCAGATTGAAAGAATACTTTTATTCAAAGTTTTTCCTCTATGTGGGATGCATATTTGAATTCCTTGCTCACACAAGATGTTGCTAACTTGCTTTGTCTATCTCTTTATTACAGTTCCATTGTGTATTGTACAACATTTTGAATCAAGTTACATTAGAGTGTTCATAGATATTTTCATACAATGTGGATATTTTTGTCCCTCTGGCCTTTTTATAGCTCTACAAGTCACAAAGTCCTGAAGTCATTGTCTCAGTTACTCCTCTCTCATTGCTGGGACAAATACCCAATACCTAAAATGAAGGAAGGAAAGGTTTATTTAGCTCAGTTCCTGGAGGTTTCAGTTTTATTTGGCTGGCTCAAAGTCAGAGTATCAGGGGTTGAGAGCATCCATTCATGGCGGCAGCAAAATGCAAGAAAGCAAAAGGGAGACATAGCAGCAACAAAGGTAGCAGAGAGGAACTCGGTCTCTCTGTCTCTCTTATATTGCATTCAGGCTGTCTGCTTCAAGCTGGGAGAAGTTCTCACACCCATAATCCCACCAGTGCTAAGATTCATAATCCCAGTGAATCCTGAGTTAGTATGAGGCTTTGGGGGACAGCTGGGTACAAACTATAATAGTCATGGACATGGCACATTTATGAGTATGAGGTTTAATTATATTAGATAAATTAAGCTTCATGAGCTCAATGAGGTATTTTTTCTTTGAAATAGTAGGAGAGTTTTTGAAGTTTTTATAACAGAATGTTATGTGACAGAGAAATGCAGAAATAGCCAGAGAAACAGATAACAGGAAGAGATTTACACTGTAGGCTGCTTTAAAAAGTTGAATCACATTCTTAATTTCCTAATTTACTTGAATTATTCAGTAAAAATGACATGATGGTTATGATTGATAGGTCTCTTGCTTATTCTTTTCTTTGTGAATACCTCGTTTAAAAGGACGTGATATTTTTTCTTCCTTTACCACCTGAAGATTTGTTAATTATCTCCTAATTCCCAGTCCCTGCAGTCTCCATGAGGCATCTCTGATTCCTGATTTTCTTTGAGCAGTTCTGTCTGATCTGTCCAATGCGCTATTAAACCAACTTATACCTGCCTTCTCTGTGCTCAGCACCTACCTATGTGATTTATGCCTGCCTTTCAGCCAGACGGTAATTCTCCACATGTCTCTGAAAGGCAAAGCAGAGAAATATATGATTTGTTTATTCAAATTATTTATGGACCAAGTGAGTTTGGCCCGTGATCACATAGAATTACATTTAAGAACAAAGATAATAAGCAAAAAATAAAAAAGATAATAAGCAAAAGTAATTTATCTGTTATTTTCTATTTACTGTCGTAATATGGAACTGGTACATGTACATAACCCATCTCCAGTGCTTTTTCCTCTCTCTTTCCTCCCTGTATCCCCAGGTCACCCATCCCTTGATTCACTCCCCATTTTGTACAAAACAACAACAAAATGTATACATTCCTTGTGTGAAGTTGGTCCATGTACAAAACCCATCCCAACTCCTCTTATTCTTCCCTTATCCCTTTCCTCTCCTTCCACCTCTTGCTCCTCTTCCACTTATAGAGTGATCTATCCAGCTATTTCAGACACACAGCCTACAGAGCTTATTGTTTGTCCTGTTCAAACACCCAGAATGAGAGTAAAGCGCAGAAGGCAGCAAGGGAGACAGCTCAGTGGCCTAGCAAGCACAAGGTCTCTAGTTTGATTCCCAGTACTGGAAAAAAATAAAAGTAGCCGGGCGTGGTGGCGCAGGCCTGTAATCCCAGCACTCGGGAGGCTGAGGCAGGAGGATTGTTGAGTTCGAGAGCAGCCTGAGCTACAAAGTGAGCTTAAGGCCAGCCTGAACTGAAGTGAGACCCTGTCTCAAAAAGACAAAAAAAAAAAAATAAAAATAAAAAAAAAAATAAAAGTAAAGAGCAGAATAAAAGACAGGAAATAGATGATGCTCCAAGGGGAAGGGGATCGTGTAATTCATAACATTCCAAAAGGCAAGAGAGACCTCCTTGCTGGCATTTCTCAGAAAGCGACAAATAAAAGAATGCTCTGTCTCAAAAAATTCAAATATAGAAAATTAGAAAGCGATAACCAACTGTATTTCCTTCATTTAAATTTGATTAAAGTTCTGTTATAAACTTTTCTGATTATGTTAAACATGACAGCAGTTTCATTTTATGTCACTTTCTTATTTATAGGCAGCTGAGTTAGATAGAAATATTATAGGCAGTCAGACAGGGATAGTCCCTTGAAGGAGATAACACTGAGTACAAGATACCTTGCAACTGTGAGGAAGACAGATGCTTCCACTGTGGGCCAGACCTAAATGCTCACCTCCCTAAGATAAGCATCCTGGATTGATTGTCACCTTGAGGAAGTCAGGCAGAGTCACTAATCTGACTGCTGCTGGCTGGCTACCAGATGAACTCCTGCTCTGTATTCATGCCTGCTTGCTACGTGACTCACTTCCACATTTGGTCCTGGATTTGATCAATTTTACCTGAGCAATTGTGCTTATCTATTGGTTGACCACAGTTTTGTCTCACCTCATGTCCATCTAAGAGAGTTCCCATTTTCTCCTCCTTAGACCAGCCTCACTGCATGGTTTTACTGTATAAAGTTTCTGGAAGAGATAGTTTCCTGAAGCAACCTGCTCAGGTCCCCCTTCTATTTCTCTCTCAGACAGAAGCTTTCTTGCCCCCAATAAATATTCTGCTTTTAACCTCTGTTTCTAAAATTCATCCTTTGGTTTTAGAGAACACAAACTTGTCCCAGGTACCCTTCAGGTTAGGAGTTTTATTCCTCTATATCAGCTTCACTAGGTCAATTAATGAATAAGTAGATTTAACACAGAAATACGTGTCTTTCTTTTTCAGTCAATGTCCTTCATATAGTAGATATGTTCATATATTAGATATCCAATATTTGGGTTGTAGGACACACAGCTATACTCAACTCTACCAACTAATCCCAGCCAGCTTGCACAGAGAACACACATGGTACTTTTTTTCCCCTGACAATATTTAATATTGTCAGATATTTTTTACAATAGTTAAAACAAAGCAAATGTTCACTGGAGGGTTGGAGTAGATCAGTAATCATCACTGTAAAAAAAATATCTCCTGTCTATTGGTTGGCTAGGTATATTATTTTGTTACCCAGCTTTTAAAACTTTGGGCATTTAAAAAAAATTATTGTCTTAGTACTTGAACCCTGAATGCTCATATATATATATGTAAGGCTATGTTACTTTAAGGGTTTCAAATGAATTACCTGAGATTTAGCCTGTCTTTTCATACTCTTTGGTGCTACTTAATGAATGTTAATCTCTGAATTTTAGTATGCCTAATTTCTCATTTTTTGTTGGAGCTTTAGGAAGTACTTGACTGTGATATCATAGTCATATAATCTTAAATATAGGATTCTTTTCATATTTAGTCCTTCAGCATTGACTGCCTTTTCTGTATGATGCAGGGTGATAACTAACTTTCATAGCTCTTACTTTACACTTTGTCTGGAGTTTTAATGAGTAAATATGTCAGACTTTAGAGAGATGTTTGGTTCAATGTTAGTACTCAATATTCATTGACTATTATTGCTATTTGTTTCTCTCTTGCTGTCCTAAACATTTTGTCTTCCAAATTGGTAGAATGGACTATTACCCACTTTCTCATTCAATTTTATTACCTGCCAGGGGTTAAAGTCCTTCCAGCATTCCTGTGACCACCAGCAACCAAGATCTGCTTTGGGCCTGAAGCCAGAACCAGAAAACACAACATGAAAATTGAAGTAGAAGCTCTTCTAGGGAATGTGAATGTGAAATAGTTTGAACATTGGCTGTCACAAGTATCAAATGCAATAATGAGTTCTTAATTGATTTTAACTACATTTTCTCTCCTATTATTTGTACTTGTATATGTCTGTCAAATGAATAAAAATCAATTTCATAAAGTATATTAGATTTTCTCTTCTTGCATATTTAATTCTGAAGGGCCCTTTTTACCTATTAAGAAAAGATCTACATAAATGATAACAATAAAGAAGGTATACTTTAGAAATATAAAACATTTTACTCAATAGCTGCATATTATACTGAAATTTTGACAAAACATGTTAAGATATCAATTATATTTTGCTAAAATTACATGCAAATAGAGAAATCAGAAAGAAAAAGGAATCATGTAATGTATTTTAAATTATAATCATACATAATGTTTACACATTTTATTGAGTTTTCTTATTAAAGAGCATGCTAGGGCTGGCCAGATAGCTCAATGGACTAAAGCTCCTCTTTAGACAGGTGTAGAGATAGAGGTTCAATCCCCAGCATGCCCTGCCAGCCCTGCTTCTGGAGTGCTCTAAGACTGAGAATGATGCTGGACATGATAGTACACTCCTGTAATCCCAGGGATTTGGAGGCTGAAAATGGGAGAATCACTATGAGTCTGATCTGTGTAGTGAGACCCTGTGCTAAATACGTAAAAAAAATGTGCTATTCCAGTAGATCACAGTAATTGCCTCACTATACATTTTTTTTTTCATTTTAACAAATCGTGCCCAGGAATTAGTAATTAGTGTTGGGTGGAATGATGTGATAATAATAGTGTACATTTTGAAAAGCAACTTGTCCTTGTTTTATGACTTTTTCTAGTTTCTCTAATTTCTGTTTTAATAGAAAATTTAGTTTTATAAGAAATAGTTGGCTAATTAATGATTATGCATAAATGAAAATAGATATCTGTTCCATAATAAGCAATCTGTATATTAAGACATAAGTTTATGCTTACTGCATGTAAGTATGAGAAATCAAATTTTAGTTACTTGATGTCAAGAATTTTGACCTTTATTTCATCATATCTTTGAATTCCAAGCCAGCATTGGAAGTCTAAAATGACAGAATGCTACAAGAAAAATGTCTTGTAATGTTATGGCTGTTAGCTGAAAACAGCATCCTATAAAGAGTCACTGAAGCGACAATTTTTCAGATAATACCCTTGTGGTCTGAAAGATGCAAGCGCAAGGGAAGGAAAAACTGCTACAGATGCACCCAAAAGTAACTTAGCAACAAATACATCAATTGTGAAATTCAGCAGAAAAACATTTTGATGAATGTTTCAGCAGGAGGAGAGGTCATTTAGAACAATAGTATTGCTATTATTTTATGGTACAGACACTGAAAAATAGATTTTTTAACATACCTGAAACAGGGTTGGCCAAATAGCTCAGCAGACTAGAGCACCTGCTTAGGCAGAGCACAGAGACTGGGGTTCAAACCCCAGCAGGCTATGCTGGTCCCACGACTGAGGTGCACTGAGACACTTGAGACTGTGTGTGGTGGCCTGTGCCTGTAATCCTAGAGCTTGGGAGGCTGAAAACAGGAGAATCACTATGAGTCTGATCTATGTAGTGTGACCCTGTGGGCCCTGTACTAAATATATTAAAAATATAGCAGAAACACACTTATTTTTATATATTTGAGGAATACCCCATATTACATAAAATTGATATTCAGACATTTGTGCTGTAAGATATAATATCATGTGTCAACTGTCAATTTAGTTTCTACAAGTTTGAAATTCATCTAGATGTCTTTTTATACTGAGTTTCAATATAAATTTGAGTATTTTTTTTAATTTATGTAGAATGAATTTGTACTTCTTAATAATTTTTGCCTTGAATTCAGCTTAAATTACCCTCATATAAAGTACCTGTAATTTTTACTTCCATTATGTAGTACCACTTTAGGCGTTATCACTTAGAGTTTCAGTGGTGTTTAATTATCTGTTTGACTTCATCAGAGTTTGCATCGTGTTTGTTGTCTGATTAGGTTCTATTTTACTTATAACTTGAATATTTGATGATTTCTGTAGTCTAATTTCTTTCTTTACTTTTGTTCTTTAATGAATATAGTTTCCCTTAACAGTTACACATCTCATTATTTTAAAGACTGCACTTTTTATTTTAATTTCTGCTTGTGATTTTCTCTCCTTTTAAAATTATTGTTTTTTATTTATCAAGGATCAGATTTGTTTGTGATTGTTAAACATTAAGTCTCTATAATTTGGAATGAGCACCACAGAAAAGATTACACTTGAACAAAATAATCTTGCATTTTTATCTTAATATAATTTTATATTTAAAACTGATACTTTTAAAAATATTCCTTGATAGTGTTACATTTGAGAAATAACTCAATTTAGAGATCACATTTTCTGAAAACTTATTTTTAATTACACACATTTCAACTGATTTTAAGCTTAAGTCCATTTCATGAGATTATGCTTTTAAATAATTTTGTTAAAGAATGGACAATTGAATGATGTACGTTCTGATTTCCTTTATTGTTTAATCTTTAAAATTATGAATTCTATTCTTCACATATTATAAAGATAATTTATTCATCATTAAAATTTTTCTTAAGGCATTTTTTAATGCACATTTGATTCTTTTTTCTTTCTGTTTTTTCTTCGTGTATTTGGCACAAGGTCTCACTACACAGCTTGTATTCATAGAGACCCTCCTGCTTTCATCCTCCGCAGCACTGAGATCACAGGCAAATGCCGCCATGGTGGGTTTCGGGGCTGGCATGGCACGTGGTACCAGGAATTGAGTCGCGTCGTTGAGCTTGCTTATGCAGGCGCTTAGACCACTGAGCTATCTCCGTGGTCCTTGACTCATTTTTATATTACCTAAGTGAACATTAATTAGCTAGCTTCCTTCATTCAAGACAATTTTGTAGCAATCTTTCCCATCCATTCCTCTAGGTTTCAGCAGATAACAAGTAGCACATAGGAAAGCAGTGAATGTACAACGATCTATTCTCAAAGGTGTAGACTGGGCCAAAAGGATTCAAAGGTAGTAAGAGTGAAAGTGATTACTCTGCATCCCCAGGAGAACTGGAACTGTGTGTGCTGGAGTCCAGTGCATCTGACCCAAGGCTATTTCCCTCAGCAGGCAGAGCATCCTATTTTTCAAGACAAATTGCCCACTATCACATTGTGGTCCACCACAGAAGGTCAGTGAAGTGCATAATCAATATCTGCCTCTTGGAAGTTGTCAGTGGTCCCACACCACAGCACCCAGGAGATGAGAGCTCACTGTTGTCTCCCTTTCTCATCAGCAATCAGTTTTCGTTTGATGCGGATCTAGGAAATCAGACCCAGGAGATGCTGGGGATAATTTTTCCTTTCCTAATAAATGGGACCACTCTACTTTCTCTAATGATTTCCGTTTTTCACTCTTCCTGTCTAAAAAACAGGTCAGAACCAGGTCTTTGAGAAAAATATTCGCAACTTTCCCAGCTCTGGCTTACCTATATTTGGATTCAATTTTTACATGAAAAAGTAAATCTGCACTTTAGATTTAATATTCTGTGTTGTTCTTCATGCCCATTGTATAAGAAATCTCTTAAGCCTGTGTTTTTAATCTTTTAATATAAAGCACAGGCCATCAGAATCATGACATACATCTCAACACTAGCTCTCAAGTCAAGAACAACTTGGATAGTGGTGCGCATCTATTATCCCAGCATTTGTAAAGCTAAAAACAGGAAGATCACTATGAGTCTGATCTGAGCAGTGAGACTCTTTAGATCCTATATGAAATACATTAAAAAGAAAACAGCTTGAAGTATTTCAAGTCCCAAAGGAAAACATCTTCCAACTCAGATTAATATATCCTACAAAAATATCTTTCAAAATTAGTGGAGAAATAAAATAATAAAGTCACTTCCAGTTGAGGCACAAAGTTCAAAGAACAACTAGTGTGAATTATAATCATGAAAAAACGCTATAAAGAATACTAAAATAACTGTAGATAATCTGCTTCTATTGTGAACTGCTGATCTGTGTTGGATTGTTTTATTTAAAAAATAAAAATAACAAAGAATACTAAAATATATTCTCAAAAGACTTGCAAATGACCACAATTTCAATGACATGATAAAGATAAGCAATATGTATATGTTATATCCATCATTGCTAGTGGCTTCAATTCACCAATGAAAAGAAATAGATTGGCAAATTGATTAAGAAAAAAGATTCAAAAATAAGCCTCGGACAAGAAATACATGTAACTCAAAAACAAATTCATAGACTAAAAGTTCAAAGGATGGAAAACAGTACTCCATTCATGCAACAGAATCCCAGTGAAAAGCAGAGGTAGCTATCCTATTTGCTGAAATTTAAACTTTGTCTGAAGAATGATCAAAAGAGATAAAGAATGTCACTCCTGTTATGGGCCCCCTTCCCCCTCACCACTTCCGATGTTCCTAGATGCTCCAACCACAGCTGTGCTGCAAAGATTTAACTTTGACTGTCTGTGACCAGCTGATTATGCATATAGCTTGCTGCAAGGACTCTCTCTGTACTTTGTGCCAGAACACCCTGGCCCACCCAGGGACATTTTATGACCCCACTTCCCCATTCCTGTGGGTTCTATAAAGTGCCTGCCTCCCCAGCCATTGCTTCTGTTCAGGTCTGCAGATCAGCCTGGTTCCTGCTAGTTGCCACCAATAAACCACTCCTGTCATGCCAGCTAACAGGGGTGTGGTCTTGTGTAGGATTGAGGGTGCCTTTTCCCTGACAGTTTTCCTATCAGCTGCATACTTGTTAAAGGAAAAGTTCAAGAGGAAAAGATAACAATAACAAATATATATGCAACAAATATGGGAGCACCCAAATTATTATAATACAATTAATAGACATGAAAAATCAGATGAGGAATAACATAATTATAATATCCTACTGCCACAAAACATAGGTTAATCAGACAAGAAAAATCAGCAGAGAAATATCAGAACTGAACCAAACCTATGAAAAAATGAACTTAGTGGATGATTTCATAGTGTTCCACCCAACATCATCAGAATACACATTCTTCTCAGCTGCACATGGAAGTTTCTCTAAACTAGAGCATAAACTAGCTTGCAGAATGTGGTTAAGTAAATGCAAAGGAATTGAAGTTACCCCATAGTAACCATGTGACCATAGTGCAATAATGTTGGAAATGAATGACAAAAAGGCACCAAAATGCTCCATGCACAGGATGAAACACATTCCTAAACAACCCGTGTGTCACAGATGAAACAAAGGGGTCGGTGAGATAACTCAGCAGAATAAACACCTGCTTAGACAAGCACAGGGACCTGTGTTGGATCCCTGGCACCACATGCTGTGCCGGTCTTTCCCCTGGGTATGCTGAGCAGGCCACCGAAACTTGGCATAGTGGTGTGTGCCTGTAATACCAGCACGGGGGAGGCTGAAAATTGGATTACTAAAACTCTGAGCTAGATGGTGAGGGCCCTTACCAAATATATTTTTAAAAAAGAAAGGAAGGAAGGAAGAAATTAAACAATATCTACAACTAAGTGAGAAAGCAGCTACAAAATTCAGGAACTCATGGTTCTTATGGATTTATGAAAAGCAGCCCTAAGGAGTAAATTTATAGTACTCACATCAGGGAAACAGAACAAGCACAAAGAAACAGCCTAATGTAACACCTCAAGCTTCTGGAAAAAGAAGAGCAAGTCAAGGTCAAATTCCAAATAAAGAAAGAAATTATAAATATCAGAGGAGATATTAATGCAATGTAGAGCAAGCAAACAATACAATGAATCAAAATAAAATTGATAAACCCTTAGCCATCCTTATCAAAAAAGAAAATGCACTGATAGATAAAAACATGAGATACATACAAATCCTTTGGAAATTCAGAAGACTGTCAAATACCTACTTTAAAAATCTTTACTCTCCTAGGATGGAAATCATGAGAAATGGATAGATTTCTAGATATATGTGAATTACCAAAGATGAATGAAGGAGATATAAAAGTTCTGAAAAACCCAGTATTAGCAAAAGACACTAAAATGGATAAATGTTTATCAACAAATAAAAGGCTTAGTCCTGATGGATTAATTCCTGAATTCTACAAAAAATATAGAGACAACTTAATGTCAATATTCATCAAACTATTTAATGAAATTTAATGAGAAACAATGCTTCATAATTCCTTGAGGCAAGTATAATCCTGATACCAAAACCAGAGGAAGACACAACCCGTCCCTCACGACCATTGTTGCAAAAATCCTGAATAAGATGCTAACAAATAGAATTCAGTAAATCATCAAAAAGATTATACATCATGACAAACAGACTCACCCCAGGAATAAAACAACATGCAAATCAATAACTGTACTGCATCCCACCAACAGAGCCAAAGACAACAATCATATGATCATATAAACAGATGCACAAATAGATTTTGATAAGGTCTAGCACTCATCACAATAAAAACTGTAGTGGTATGAGACAGAAACCTGATGCCCCGAGGGAACAAAAAATGAAAAACAGAGCCCAAGGAGACCTGTTGTCTCCTGCAAATGTAGGCAAGCTGGGATACAATGCAACCTGTCTGGGATGTTAATGGCAAGCATTATACAAACCTAAGAGTTTGGCAAATTCTGGAAGGCAATCAATATAGTAATTTATATTCACAAAATGAGTTATTCACATTCCTTAGTGTGCTTTTGGCTCCTCAATAAATGTGAGAAGTTTTGGTGGCTCAGAGTCCACCTTGAGATAAGGGTCAGTGAGACCTCTGAGGCTATATTAATTCAGTCTTCCCATCCTTTCTTTACACTTTGACTGATAACATACAACCAGAAGACCCTATAGAAAATAAGAATGACTGTCTTTCCCTCCGTGTGATAGGAGCCATCTGTGAAATCCCGTCATCTTAAGTATCATATTAAATGGACAAAAACTGAAAGTTTTCACTCTAAAACAAGACAAGGATATCCACTATTACCACTTCTATTCAATATAGTTCTGGAAACATTAGCTGGATTGATTAGACAAGAGAGAGGAACATAAAAATAAGCATAAAAAGGAAGAATCTATATGATTGCTATTTGAGGATGATGTAGTATTTTGCATAAAGAAACTCAAAAACTTCACCAGAAGACTGCATGCATTAATAATCAAATTCAGTTGCTTACCTGGGTACAAAATCAATACCTCAAATTAACAGCAGTATTGTACACAAACAAAACCTCACTGAGAGAGACATTAGGCAAACCATACTCTTTACAATAGTTTCCAGAAAATGAAATACCCAGGATTCAGTCTAAAAAGTTAGGAAAGGATCTATATATTAGAAGTTTTGGCACTCTGAAAAAGAAGATTAAAGAGGATTTCAGAATATGAAAATATGTCCCTTGCTCATGGATAAGAAGAACCAACATAGTGAAAATGGCCATATTTCCAAAATTGTTATACAAATTTAATTCCATCCTCATCAAGATATTATTAACATACCTCATATAATTATAGAACATGTCCTAAAATTTACCTGGAACCAGAAAAATAGCAAAGACCATCCTGAGCAACAAAGTCAAGCCAGGAGATGTCACAATCCCTGACTCAAAATTATACTACTATAGCATGTTAGCAACTGTGATAAAATCAGCATAGTAAAAACAAAAAGAAATGAATGAATGAATAAATAAATAAACAAGCAAACAGACCTGTGTACCAAGGAAATGGATGGGAAGATGCAGACTCAACTAAAAATATACATAGCCACCTTATCTTTCACAAAATGGCCAAACGTACTTACCAGAAGAAAGATAGCCTCTTTAATAAACGGTGCTGGAAACACTGGTTCTCTGGATGCCAACAACTAAAACTAGATCCATATCTATCATTGTGCATTAAAATAAAGTGCACCATGGATCAAAGTTCTAAGTATTAAAGCAGAAACATTAAATCTCCTGGAATAGAAAGTAGGTAGAAATTTGAAGACATAGGGGTAAGCAGAGACTTCTTTTTTTATGTATTCAGTGCAGGGCTTACACGGTCTCACTACACAGGTTAGACTTGTAGTGATCCTTCCTGCTTTTTAGTCTCCCAAGCTATGGGATTATAGGTGCATGCCACCAAACCCAGCACCACTTGGGGTTTCAATGTGTCGCCGAATTGGGGCCAGCATGGCAGGCCAGGGATCAAGCCCCTGGTCGCTGCATCTCCCTAAGCAGGTCCTTTACTCTGTTGAGCTGTTTGGATGGCCCTGTGGGAGACTTCTTGAAAAAAGTCTAGCCTTCATGGGAAACATTTTGAGTAATCACAACTGGGATCTTATCTTATTAAGAATCACCAATACAGTGAAAAGTCAACACAGAGTGTAAAAATATAGCTAACTTTTCCTCAAACAAAGGATCTATATCTACAACATATAAGGAACTGAAAAAAATCAAACCCCTCAAATTCAAAGACCTAATCCAAATCTGAGATGAACTTTAAGTTGTTGATGAAGATATAGAGTTCAAATAAATATATAAATGAATGTTAAACATCATTGATTATTGAAAAGATGCAAATTGAAAGAAATCTAAGGTTATATCTTACTAGAGTAAGAATTCAAAAGATAACAGATGCTGGTAGGGCTGTGCTATAAAAAGAGCCCTCTTCCATAGTTGGTGGGAATGTAGATGGTAAAACCACTATGAAAACCAGTATGGGGAATCCACAAAAACCAGTATTAGAGATTTCATTCTACTCAGTTATTCCTCTTGTGAGTATTTTCCCAAAAGTATTAAAAGCAACCTATCACAATGATATGTGTGCATCCATGTTTTTAACAGCTCAATTTGTCATAGTTAATCTTGGAAGCAACCCAAATGCCCATCTACCAAGATGAATATAAATAGTTAGATAATTAGATAATACATATTTAATTATATGAATTGCCACTTGATATTTAAATAGTTATTAAATTTCTTTCTTTCTGTTTTGTTCAGTACCAGGAATTGAAGTTGGTATCTTTTCCTTGCCAGGCAGGTGCTTATGCCACTGAGCTATCTTCTCCCTAAAATTTCTTAATTATCAGAATTTAACAAGGATTTTTGTTGGAGGACATTCATTTTTTGTTCAGTATGTAACATTTTCTACATGTACTTTTAATTATTTTTTAATCTTTTTTTTGTCTTCCTTTGATACTGGAGTGGAGTGAATCTATCTCAGTAAGACTTCTAGCATTAAGAGAATAGCAAATGCAATGACTTTTTAAAAATTGTTTACTATTTTGATAAAATAGTATTTTCAAGGCTGGTGTGGTAACACACACCTATCATTCCAGCACTTGGGCAGGATAATGGTGCTGAATTACATGTTTAAACCCAGCTGAGTAACTGAGAGAGTTAGCAAGACACTACCTCAAAATAAAAATGTTTTAAAGAGGGTGGGCATATAGCTTAGTGAGATGGCCCTGAAACCAACCCCCTGCATCACCATCAAAACTGGTTTATGTCAAAGAGATTAATAAATGATTTTAATGCACTACTGGAAAAATATATCCTGTAAAACAAAACTAAGGAGAACAAATTTTGAATGAAGAAGTCTAAACAAGTTTTATTATAAGCTAGATTTATTAAATTGAAACATGTTCTCTATTTTTTTTTTTTGTGGAGCTGGGGATTGAACTCACATGTTCTCTATTTTTAAAAATTTATTTATTTGTATTTCATCTTGAAGAGTGAAAATAGAAGCAAAAACAGAGAGAAAATATAAGCAGGGTGGCATACAATGATACATATGCTACAGATTTTTCAAAACATGGATAGCTAATTATACATATATATATAATGTATATATATACATACTATATATATATATATATATATATATATATATATATATATATATATAATACAACAGTACAACACAGATCAGGAGTCCACAATAGAAGTGGATTATCCATAGAAGTTGTTGACTTGAGCCATTTACAGCACATTATATTAATATGACTTTATGTACCTCCATTTTTATACTTTTCTGCTGGTTGGTTAAGACCGAGTTAAAGCAAGACCTGTATAACAAAAAATATAACTTTTGTATCAGATAAGGTCAGTCAGGTACCCTCACGGTTAATCCTGTAACCCTGTAGCGCGTTTTGTAGATTCCTTCCTAGTGTCAGCCTTGTGGATGAGTCATAGCCATTACTTGACCAGTTTGCTCTCTGTGGAAGCCTGAGAGAAAGTTTTCTCTCCATGTGACTCTCCTTAAGCCCACTATACATCATTGATCACATTCCTCTTTGGCCCTATAATCTCCTTAATCAGAAAATTTGGGCAGTACATGTTCTCTAAATGTATTCACTCATCAATTTGTGTACATGGGGCCAGGGAGATGGCTCAGTGGAATAAGCGCTTCCCTGGCAAGTGCAAGGGCCTGAGTTCAATCCCAGGTTCCACCAAAAAAAAAGAAAAGAGAGAATTTGTGTACACTCTGTATACAAATATATATGGAATTATTAACATAAGTAAAGCAATCTGGAAATGTTTAAGGTATATTAATAGTGTTGCAAAAATTTCTGCCTTTATTTTTTAGTGCCAGGGATGATACCAGGGCCTTGTACATGCTGGGCAAGTGCTCTACCACTAAACTATACTATAGCTCTTCCCTTTCTTCTTCAAGGGTGTGAAATAAGCAAAAAAAAAAAAAAAAGTAAATTATGTTGCATGTTAGAAATATGTTTGCCTGCCAAACGCAAGGCCCTGGTACCACAAAAAAAAAAAAAAAAAAAAAAAAAAAAAAAAAAAAAAAAAAAAGAGTATTTGAATTTTCCTGAAGCTTACATAAAAATGTTAATGTTAATTAGTACCAATGCCATTCAAGGATAACAACAACAACTCAGGTTTTACATATATATTAATAATTTCTAGAACATGTGAAAGGCCCTAGGTTTTTTGTCACTTACATATCGACTTATGGCTTGTGCTGGTGTGCAACACTTTATTACATACATACACATATGCATGTATATAAATATATATTTAATAAGAAAAATGAAGTATGTACTTTTTTCTATATCAGTCAACATACTTGAACATTGAAAATAGCTTTTAATTTTAGGTTATCCTGAACCCTGGCCAAACATTACAATGTATTATTATATGG
This sequence comes from Ctenomys sociabilis, assembly GCA_004027165.1. Lineage (NCBI taxonomy): Eukaryota > Metazoa > Chordata > Mammalia > Rodentia > Ctenomyidae > Ctenomys > Ctenomys sociabilis. The sequence continues at coordinate 123,268 of PVKA01001262.1, forward strand.
AGAATTTTGGTTTCCACACAATTAGCAACATCTTTAAGATTTCTAGGTGAACCTACTAAATACAAAACTAACATTCAGAGAAGAATCACTTTAGTCTCTTTTATTAATATTTTCGTATTAGCTCATTAATCAAAGTAAAATAACCTCTCTCAAGGTGTAGAAATTTAGAAGTATTAGTAAGAGTGATATTATTTCGTTTAGAAGAGAAGAACAACCAATCAGGGACTGCGAGAGGCTCAGTAGAATAAATGCTTCCCTGGCAAGCACAAGGGGCTGGGTTCAATCCCCAGTTCCCTCCTCACTTCCCTAAAAAAGAACAACCAATCTTCTGGTTTGAGGGTTGTGTGGTGGATCAGGCATCAGTGTTTTTCAGATTCATACTCTTAAATCCACTCTTGTAGAGAGGAAAATATGGGTTTAAGAAATGAGACACTTCTTTATCTACCTTTTAGTATTTCCTGTGCTCATCCTTTTCTTCCTGTCTTGAATTATCCCATTTCTTTACTCCATTTTACCCTTATCCTTTGCCTCCAAAATTATAACATGTTTTTCAATTTAGTGTTTCATATTCTTTGTTCTTATTAATTATGCTTTAAAACTGAAGAAAATATAAAAATGGGAAAGAAAAAAATGAAATAAGGCATGGATAATGCTAAGGAATGAGGGCTGCCTCAGTTGGTGATAATGTACTGACCGAAAGAAGGAAAAGGAGTGTGAGCAAAGAAGGCGGGGGACTGGAAGGAAAAAAAACAGGGAGGAAAGGAAGTGATGCGCAGATTATACTGGTAGCTCACCTGAAACCAGGCTTATTATGTCTTCTTCGTGATTCCTGATACATTCTAAAAAGAGGAGAAAAATGTAGGAGAAGGAGACAGAAAAAGAGGAGTAAGAAGAAACCCGTTCAGTCAGATATAATCATAGTTCTACAAAAAGGCAGTAATAACATTGCTACTGACAGTAAGTAATCAGTAAAGATTTGAAGTTAAATGGAAAATTCATCAGGGTTGAAACTAAGGAAATTTAGAGGATTTTAATTTGAAAGTTGCCACTGCTTTCGCATGTTAATATCCAATTCCCGTGGGCAATTACATAGTAGTTATGGGACATCAGAAAGTCTTGAATAGATCTGAAAACATTCAAAATTAATCTCTTCATCAACTGAATCAAAGAGGTTTAAATATTTTTCTTAAACTCACTGTAGAATAAGTCATTCTGTCAAATGAAATGACTCATTTTGACCAAAGTCAGAAAAAAACTGTCATTTCATGAAATCATTTTGGCTGAATTGAGACAAAAGCCTAACAGACTAGACTTAGTAAATACTCATTTGTTTTTATTTTGTATTTATTAAACTGGAAACTTTAATATTTACACAAAGCATTAGTACATTTCACCTCTAAACAAATTTTCTCCCATTACCTTTTCAGAGTGTACGTCAAACACTTAGGTTCCTGTCAATCCACACAGAGTACAGCTCTCTTGTACTTTGTTTTGTACTGTTTATCATCAAAATGTTAACAGTATCTTTGTAATTGCAGACCACAATTTTTCTTATTTAATTTCATAATGAAAATATTCTACATGTCTGAAGACTTAGGATTTCTACTTCTTTTCTTTGTTTTGATCAACTTCACAGTTATCTTAGCTCTTTCATATCATATCAATATGAAACTCCAGTAAACATTATCATTTACATGCCAACTGCCGCAAATGAAAGCACTTGCTTTTAAAAATACAAGTAAAAGCAGAAACCTACAACTGATGATATTATGAAGAAAATGCTATCCGTAATTTTTATTCAATTGCGCCTAAATACAAGTTTTTATTTTGCCTTTTTGATTTTAAAAAGCAATAAAGTCAAATGGTCCATAAAAGCATTACAAGGGGCTGGGGAGATGGTTTAGTAGAAGAAATGCTTCCCTGGCAAGTGCAAGGACTCGAGTTCAATCCTCGGTTCCATGGGGAAAAAAAAAAAAAAAGCATTACAAAACTAAGATTTCTGTTAATAAAAATTTAAAGTTGCTGGTAACTTATTTGAGCCAGGGGCTATAAAGACAAATTTGAACCTCTCACAGTGAAAGATGAAAGCATGCTCTGGATAATCTTGACTGTGCTATAAAAGAGATCTAAATATAGCACATTTCAACTTAGAATTGTTCCCAAAATTGCATACTGAATAACATGAATATCTTCAAGTTTTAAGTTGAGTCCTGGCACAGATGGCACCTGCCGCACAGCTGGATAGCTATTAGAACCTACTTTTTTTTTTTTTTTTTTTTTTGGCAGAACTAGGGATTGAACTGAGGCCCTTGCACTTGCCAGGGAAGTTTTATTCTACTGAACCATCTCCCCAGCCTCAGGAACATACTCTTATTTAAATTACTGATAATGGAGAGTGATATCACATGCAATTTATAAGACCTGATATAATGATCACTTTACCCTGAAGTTTTTGACCTTAAGCATGCATTCTATAACTTTTGAAAAAAATAACCATGTAGAATGGGACTGGGCCATGTAAAACACAGGTCTTTGACCATGGCACATCAAAAGATCATGTAGAAGCCAGGCATGGCTGTAATCCCAGCACACCTGTAATCCCAGCATGGGATGCTGAGGTAGAAGAATCCCTGTGAGTTTAAGGCCAGTCTGAACTGCACAGGGATACCTTGTCTCAAAAAATCCATAACAAACCAAGCAAACAACATCTTATAGTCAGAACTGCCAATTATACCCTGGATTTTCTCAGACCTACTAAGTTGTAAAGTTGTATAGGCCTCGTAAAAATACTTTATATGATGAAATAACTATGATTAGTATTGGCCAGCATAAATCCTGGTTTATGGAGAGTAAAAGACAGGCACGTACAAACTTCAGAATTGTGGGCTTCAGGCACATGTTTAGATATAATGGGTGGACATGAAGTACAGGTATTTTCTTGTTGCATAATATCCATCAAAATGCATCTACATTAACCAGACTTAATCAATCCTGTATGTCCTAATGACTTAGGTAGACAGTGCCAGCCATACTCTGTCCTTGGCTGATCACAATAAATGCAGTATGGTGTACGGGGTCTTAAGTAGAGCTTATACATAAGTCCACCAACATGGGATCTCACGCACTCTCATAGCCAAATAGTGAACCTGCCTACAAAACAAACAAGCAAATAAAAAAAATCAACTCTTCATTTATAGTATAAGTAAATGAGTTTAACAAAAGTCACAGAAAGTAATAACCATTTGATCTCTGATTGATCTTCCCAGACCCCTTCTAGCCAGAAAAGGATAATGATTCATTCAAGGAAAATGGATCCATGCTCTGTAGAAAAGCATCTCCGACTTTTCTGGAAGCTTGTGTGTCTAAATGGCTATCTGAGGTCACAAGGTACAACTGGCTATAATGTACAGAATTACACATGGTTCAGCATCCAACCAATAGGACACACTTACAAAAGGGATGCAAAGTGGGCCCATTCGGTGGAATCTGCTGGATGTAGCACCTACTGTACTTATCAGCAGTGCCTTGGAACACCACTGCCATGCTGTCTACTCAGAGACAATCCTTTACAAGAGTGCAGAAACAGCTTCACAGTGTAAATTTTAAATTAAGACTGTTAATTTAAGTAGTAAAGTGTTTGATACTTTAAATTTAACTTTTAATATAATGTTATTTTACTAAAAACAAAGTACATAGGCACATTGTATCTTTGCTAATCTTTGCATGCATTAAAATCCTTATACCAAATGAGAAAACATTTCACTGGAGCACTTGCCTTATTTTTAGCAATCATATACTCTGAAAGGTTTTTCATTGCATTATTTTCTTTCTTTATTAATTATCAGGTTAATAAAATAAGAATCAATATGTCATTTATATATTCATCACTGCATATACATGTTTTATCACGCATGAATCAAATATGATGAATAGTGTCTGATTTACTTTCTTACTTGTGAGACAAAATATCCAAGACCTACAAGTTTTAGCAGAAAATGTTTATTTGGCCTCACAGTTTGCAGATATTTCAGTCCATAGTTGGCTGGCTATGGACTGAAGACAAAACAGAGGGGCAGAAAGTTGTAGTCCATGGTAGAGCAGGCTAGGGGCAGCAAAGCAGCCGGCGGCAGCAGCAAACTTCACTTTCTCTTTTTTCCCTTGCAGAATACATGCCTTTTGAGTGCTACCACCCACACCTCAGGTAGGGCTTCCCATTGTTCACAAATCGAACTATGATCAGTTAATTGGTAGATTAAGCCAATACTACACACCATTAAGCTTGGTATCACACTCTCAATCCACATTCTTAATAAATATCAGATTCAAGGCAAAAAATAATGGCATCCTTCAAAAAACTTTGTGCTTTTTATAGCATTTGGATGAAAATATGAGAATATAAAAAAAGCAGTAATGTTCCTCAAACATACTCCTAGAAAGAGAACTGATCATTTGAACACATAGGCCAGGGAGTGGTTTTGAACATGTACCTATGTTTAAAATTTAATATTTGTCAACTTTTGTTTTGTAAGAGTTATTTCCTATTACATCTTTTCTTTTCAGTGTCAATAAAAGATATCCAACTTTGTTTCTATGTAGAGATAATAGCAAAAGTAAATATATATATATATATATGTATACATATGTGTATATATGAAGTAGAACATATATATCTGTATAGTAAAAATGAAAGAGATGGGAAAGATAGAGGAGAAGAGAGGGAAGTAAAAGACAGGCTCCACACTGGGTTAGGTTGGACTTTCCCAGTATTGCGCCACAAGCTGAGCACTTCATGTGCTCTTCCTTGATGTTGAGCACTCTTTCATAAAGTTTTTTTTTTTTTTTTTTTTTTTTTTTGTCTTTTTGAGACAGGGTCTCACTATGCAGTTCAGGCTGGCCTTAATCTCACTTTGTAGCTCAGGCTGGTCTCAAACTCACAATAATCCTCTTGCCTTAGCCTCCTGAGTGCTGGGATTATAGGCATGCACCACCACGCCCGGCTCTTTAATTAAGTTTTATTTATTTATTTATTTTTTGTCTTTTTGAGACAGGGTCTCGCTATGCAGTTCAGGCTGGCTTTAAGCTCACTTTGTAGCTCAGGCTGGTCTCGAACTCACAACAATCCTCCTGCCTCAGCCTCCCGAGTACTGGGATTACTTGATGTCCCAAACCTGAGTGTCCTGTGAGCATCTCAAGTACAGCCTTTCCTTATTGTTTGTTGTTTTTTCTTTAAAACAATCTTGCATGTCTGCTAATTTGAACAACTAATTTGAAGACAACATCATGCAATGTAACAATCATAGCTGAATTCCTATTACTTTGTTTAAAATTTTTTGTATCCTTTCTAATGATATATATATATATTACAAAATTTCTAATGATACATATATATATACAAAAAATTTTGAATGATGATATATATATACAAAATTTCTAATGATGATTATATATACAAAATTTCTAATGATATATATATATATCATTAGAAATGATACATATATATATATATTTTATATATATATATATATATATATATATATATATATATATATATATATATATATATATATATATATATAATTGATGGAACTGCCATTCCAGGCTAGGTCATAGGCTGGTATTTACCTTTTTGCTCTGTTGTGGGATTTGATTTTGGGACCAACTCTCTGCTTTGAGGACAGCCATCCGGTTCATGGGTCCTGGACCCTCTGCCCCAACTCCAGCCTCAACATGAGTCTGAGTCACTTTGAAAATGAGCACCACACCCCATTTGATCTGCGCACACTAAGAAGCTAATGTCATGTAGCAAACAGATAAGGCATTACAATGTGATGTTTCTAAATTGCAGTTTTATGAACAAAGCAAATGACTGCAGTTCTAACCCTTTAAGGTTTGAAATGATTTGTTTTGAAACAAGAGTTTCAAAACAGCAATCTTGAAAAGAGTCACAGAAGGAATTCAATCTGATTCAATACAGATGATGTTATTATTTATTTATTTCTACTTTTAAGTTGGTACAGGGTTTCACTACACAGCTTGGACTCATAGTGATCCTCCAGTTTCCATCCTCCCCAGAGCTGGGATTACACTCGTGTGCCACCATGCCTGGACTCAGTTGTGGGCTCAGTGGGCCAGATGGTGCCCCTGGCAGGGCATGTCATGTTTGGCATCAAATCCTGGTCACAAACCTGGTCACTGAGCTTGCCTAAACTTCCAAAATTTAGATGCATCTAAGTTTTAAAAGCTTTGTAAGAAAAGTTTATCACAAATACTTTTGAAAACACAGTTTAAAATTAATAATAATTTATTCAAAGCAGAAAGTAACTCTAGCATTGGCATGCTTAAGCAAGAAGCAATTATGGAACTGTTTATAATAAGGTATTCCAAAGCAATTCTTTTCTGCAAAGATTGCAAGTCATCAGTAGATTAAACAAAGAGCTTCATTTTTTTGTCACCTTAATTTTTGCTTAAATAATTCTTTTGATGAATTATTCCTGTGTGTCATGATCCCAGAACACCTAGTATTGAGACTGTCCAGTCTCTGACTTTTGTTTTTGTTATTTCTTAGTTCTGTGACAGAATTCTATTTTGTCTTAGTTCTTCCTCTTTGATAATGACCTGGCTCAGATCTGTCAAGTCTTGTCTTGGAGAAGCAACAGATATAAGAAGTATTCTAATGAATATACTAATAATATCATACTTATTTAAAAATCTTATATGTTTTAATAAATGTCATTGTAATACATAATTTATATACTGCTGATCTTCTAAAGCTGTACATTCATTATGGCTGGGGATATCATTCAGTGATAGAGCACTTGCCTGGCTTATATGAAACATTAGGTTCAATCCTCTGTAAAAACAATCAGTCAAAAACTCTATGTGTTCTGGGTTGCTTCTTGCCCCAAATGAATTTGAGGAAAGTTTTCTCTAGCTCTGTGATGTACAGTAATGGCCTTTTAATGAGGATTACACTGAATATTGGGATTACACTGGGAAACAAAGGAAAGGCAGGAGGTATCACAATGCTGGCCCTGAAATGATACTATAAAACTACTGTGATAAAATCAGCATGGTCCTGGCAAGGAGACAGACTTGAGGATCAGTGGAACACATCAGAAGATGAAGACACAGCTGCAAACACTATCAGCCTCCTTATCTCTGATAAAGAGGGCAAAGATGCTCACTGGAAGAAAGACAGGCTCTTCAGTAAATGGGGCAGAAAAGCTGGCTTTTCCCATGGTGAAGGCTAAAACTACACCTGTGCCTATCACCACACACAAAGCTGCACTCAAAATGCAGCAAAGATTTAAATATCAAAGCAGAGACAGTAAATCTTCTGGAAGAAAGTATAGGTAGAAATATTAAAGACATGGTGGTAGGTAGAGAGTTCATGCACAAAAACCAAACTATATGGGAAACACTTCAAAGAATGAATAACTGGGAAGTCATCTTTTTGAAAAGTTTATGCACTTCAATGCCAATCTCCAACAGAGTAAAAAGAAAACCAACAATCTAAGGAAACATTATAGCCAACTGTCCTTATGATAAAGGCCTTCTTCTACCAAGAACATACAAAGAATTTTTAAAAGTTACACCCCTTAAATTCAAAGACACAATCCAAAAATGGGCACCTGAGTTGAATATATACTTCTCAGAGAAAGAATTACAAATGACAAGTAAATATATGAAACAATATCCAACATCGTTCGTCATTCAAGAAATGAAAATTAAAACAACACTGAGATTCCATCTTATTCCAGAAAGAATGGCTAACATCAAGAAATCAGCCAAGAGTAAATGCTGGACAGGCTGTGGGAAGAAAAGGAAACCTTCAATTTGGTGGGCGTGCAGACTTGCACAACCACAGGGTAGAGATTCCTTCAAAAGCTAGCACTGTAGATCCCAGTCAAGCCAGATCTGATGAAACAAATCAGACCTTCATGTGCAAACATCGTGTTATTTCCTTAGCATGAGAACCTGAAAGAGAAATGGAATCTAAAGGGTAAGATAGATACTAGGAAAAGGGAGTGAAATTATGCAGAAGGAAAGAGTTATTGAGTTGAGCAGAAGGACTGGAGTGAGGGAAAAAGGTTTATCTATGTATGTAAGCAGAATGGTCTGAACAACTGCATTGTGTATTTCTGCTGGCCTATGGAAAGCATCAGCAAATGCTTTAATTACTTTCATTTCATCTTTTCAATTATTTGTATTTACCGTATTAATCATCAGAGATTGTGTCTGTGGTAAATGGAGAATCACTTGCCTTGTAATTTTTCTAGTTTAATTCTAATTTGTACTCTCTTTAATAAATAAAAATAATTTCAAAACCTACATGTTGCTTCAGTTTGTATTTGATAATCTTTTGCAAGAGAACATCTAGGAGAAAACTAGCTTTTACTCCCAATTTTAAAACACATGTTCTCTCTCTCTCTCTCTCTCATCTCTGTCTCTCTCTGTGCATGTGTGTGTGCTTTCGTTTCACCTTTGCTCAGGACCTGGTCCAGAAATCTGGATCAGTAGTGAGTTCCAATGTTAGTGCCCAAGTGATCCAGAGTAATCCTATCATTTTGTTAGAGATTGGTCCAGAAATGGGCCTGTGATCATATTCACACACATGTTTCTGTGGGAGAAAGCTTGAAATTTCTGGACCGTTTAATTCTTAAAAATATGAGCTACAGGAAAAGCAATTCTTCTAGCTGTACATAGGAAGCTAAGGATTGCTATATCTATTTTACTGTTATGAAAGATGACACCTGAAGCATGAAATATACACACTGAGTAGGTTACTGAGGAGGAAATCAGAGAAAAATAAAAATGATTAGCCCATAACCAAAGCCTACCTGGTGTGAAATGGACTCCAGCTATGTGAATCAATCTATTTCATACGGTGTACAAAGCAGTGGGTCAAGTTTCTTAACACTTTCCCCAAAGATAGGACAGCATCCAACTAGAAATGTCCATTTTGTGATGAAATCATTTGAAATAAGTCCTGGCAAAAAAGGACCTAATGTATAGTGAAAGATATGACTTATAGACAAATACAGTTTTAAAAACTGGAATAATTTAAAAATAAGTGATAGATTAGCCTGCTCTATTGACCTGCCAAGACCTTCATATCCTCCTCCTCCCCCCTACCTGTTATCTAAGATATTTAAAAGAAAGTACATATAAATGCTTAGGAAGAATAAAATTTCATTTAATTACCAAACACTATCTTAGTCATTAAGAGGAAAAAAACTTGATAGTGTATTGCAGCTCAAATAGAGACTCTTCCATGGATCTGATCTGATTTGGAGAAAGGTCAGATGTTATGAAAATCATATTAATCATCAGAGATTGTATCTAACCATATTGACTTGTAACCATACTTTATTCTTTCCACTTAACAAGGAAAGTTACTTCTAATGACCTTATATTCTTTCTAGCTACTCAGACAAATGACTTCAAACAAACTTTTATTCTTTCTACTTCTCAAGGAGAAGTAGTGTTTGATTAACACAGACTTCAATAAAGTCATTGTACCCTGCTAAGACATTCCTTATTTTTTTCTGGTTATAATTATCCATGAAGATTCCTTTATCAGCAAATAAAGTCTTATCTGCAGTCTTACACTAGAACTTAAAAATTTGTTTAAAAATTGAAGTAGGTCACAGATTTTACCATTTCTTTTGGGCAAAGAAAATAGTTTAATAGTTTCTTGTAAAATTTAGTAGTGTAAATATTAAATTACAAATGCTATCTCAAATTAAGTTAAATTTTTCTCCTGGCGTATTTTACTAATCATCATTTTTATGTGTAGGGGAAAAGGGAATTATAATGAAGGGAAATGTCTTTCTTTAAGGATTTTATTCATACTAATTTAATGAGAATTTCCTCTAGACAAATATTAAACATTTAAAGTGGAAAATCTTTGCTAATAAACTGTAGTAATATTGTTCAATATGTTTTATAACAGGAAAGGGCTTTGGAGGAACACAAAATGAAATCGTTATGCCTCAGCAACATAAATTATGCACTTGTGGCCATCAGTGAATGCTAAAGTTGGATTGGGGCACTGATTCCACAGCTTCATGGACAAATGAGAGTTTTGGGATTTAGAAGCTATTGACTATATTACATTATAATTATACAATCAACTAAAGTTTGGAGATGTGCTGCAGAAATTGTGTCTATTTTTCTTCTATGGAAAATTCTTGTAAAAATATTAATAGAGTTTATAGTTTATTTTACCCTTTAATGAAATCCAGCAATATGTTTGAAAAACTGGAGGATGTACTGTCCATCAGTACCATCGTATACCTTTCATGTAGAGATTTAGTTTGGTATTCAGTTTTATGTTGATCAGTCCTTAACACTATAGTATGAATTTTATGTGTTCCTGAAAAGCACCAGTGCTAAGGGATTCTTTCCCAGAATAAAGTTATTGGGAAATGATGGAAAATTTAAGAGGTGGGATGAAAGTGTGTGGCCCCTACCTGCAATCACAGCATAGCAAGAGGACTGCAAGTTGCAGGCCAGTCTAAGCAAGTTAGCAGAACCGTGCCTTAAAGTATGTACTCACTCTGTCTCTGTCTCGTCTCTGTCTCTCTGTCTCTGTCTCTATCTCTCTGTCTCTCCCTCTTTTTCTTTCATTCTCTGAGTTTCATCTAACTGTATCTATCTCTGTCTCTGTATCTATCTGTGTACCTATTTCTCTCTCTGCCCATCTCTGTCTCATCTTTATCTCTGGAAATACATGTAATACACATAATTTTACATGTAAGTGAAGTGTGGGGAGAGAAAAGGGCTGAGATGGGACTCAATGTGATTGTCTGAGGTTGAATCCCCAGGACCTATACAAAAGACAATACAGGTGGAACGTGAGTGGGTCCTCGTGGCACTGAGGGTGTGCCTCTGGAGTGTGAAGATGACCTCTAGCCTCATCTTTCACCTCTGTTTCTTGGCCAGGAAAAGGTTAGGTTCTGCCTGCTTTGTGCCTCTCATTATAGACCCAAAGCAACAGGCCAATGGACATAGACTGGGATTTTCAAAACTGAGTCAAAATAAAACTTTTCTCATGATAAGTTTCTCTGATATCTGTCATAGTGATAGAAAGATGATGGATACACTTTGTTAGGGTTAATTTCATTAAACCATGCCAGAATTCACATAATATCTACCTAAGATAAATAAATTCTGTCAATTGTAAAATAACACTTTGATCTTACATATTACTGCATTTCCGATTATGTCTTAGTAAATTTCAGTTGGGTACAGAACCCAAGACAGATTAAAACTCATGTGAATGTGTCAGTGTCACTCCAGTCTTCCCAGGAATGAGGCTGTCCTGTCAGAGCTAGCGAGCTCTTAGAATTGATTGCCATGTAGTGAAACTAGAGAGACACACCAAATTACCTGTAAAAGTTTTCGTAAAATATGTGTGCTACCTTGGATTCTGATTCTTTCTATATCAGGTGGAGATGAGTGAAGAATATTGCAGGGAAAATTCATTGAGCTTCTCTGTTATATACAATGTTCTGATACTCACTTTATCTCATTCCACCTTGCTTAATGTCTATGGCATAGCTTGCAAAGCAAAAGTGAAAAGTTTATTAAAATGCTGAACATATATGAAGTAAGGTGGGAGTCTGCCTGTGTGTCTTAATTATAACATATAATCTGGATATGAACGAATTTGGATTAATATGAAATTATATAACTATCAAAATTATGCTTGAGAAAGTTGAAAAAATAAATTTATTACTAGTTGTACATGCTTTGTATCATTTCATAGCATTTTTATTTGTGAAAATTGACCCATATTTTTTTTAAAAACTTTGTTTTAAATCATTTATTTATTTCTTTATTTGGTACAGGGTCTTGCTATCCAGCTTGGACTCATAGTGATCTTCCTATCCCAGTCTCCCCAGCCCTGGGATTACAGGTGTGCAGCACCATGCCTGGTTTTGGTGGCTGGCACAGTGCGCCCAGGGTTCTGGAGCCCACATAGCATGCAGTACCAAGAATAGGACTCAGGTTCTAGCCAGGCAGGTGCTTATACTGCTGAGCTAACTCCCTGTCCTGACCAATAATTTTTATTAACAACATGCCACTTTTGATTTCCCAAGTTTGAATTATTTCAAAAACTTTTCTGAAAGTCAGACATAAATCGAACATGTTATTTTAGAAGAAAGAAGCTATGGCAGACTTCAACAAAAACAAAACAGATAAGAATGTATCTGTGTCAACAAAAAATGCTTAACATTTTTAAAAGTGTGTTTTAAAAATCAAACCAGAATGCTTCCATATTTTAAATATCAGCATATATCAAATGTATTAAAATTTGAACACAATGCCTAAATTTTTCAAATATTTAAATTAATATTTAAATATAATTATTTTATAAACACACAAGGAATTTACTATAGCTACTGTATTTTTGGGACTTTATTTACTCTTTCTGTTTCTTACACTAACAAAACAATACATTGTTTACCCATGTGAGTCTGACTTTTCACTTATGAGTATGGTCTCAAGTTTCATCCATTTATCTATACATGGCTTAAGTTTATCTTTCTTCATAGCTGAGTAATACTCCATTGTATAAAAATACCATGTCTCAGAACAAGGCACAGTGGCACATGCCTTGAACCCAGTACTCGGAAGGCTGAGACAAGAGGATCACTGTGATTTCTCATAAAAGAGAAACGGTGTGACATTTAAATGCATGTCCAATTTATTTCACTTAAAAGTATGGTCTCAGGGTGCCTCCATTTACCTATAAATACCTCAGATTTATCCTGCTTCATGGCATAGTGGTACTCAATTGAACAAAAATACTACATCATCTTTATCCATTTATCTGTTGATGGACATTTGTGCTGTTTCCAAAATTAAGCTATTACAAATTGTGCTTCTATAAACATGAACATACACATATTTCTGTGGTATCTTGTTTTTAATTATTTGGAAAGATACCAAAAGGGGAATAGCTGGGTTAAATGGAAGCTATAGTTCTAATTTCTTGAGGAATACCTACACTGCTTTCCACAGTGGCTGTATCATTTTACACTTCCACCAACAGTGGAGAAGGGTTCCTTTTTCCCCATAGTTCCATCAACATTTGTTGTTGGTTGTTTTCTTGACAATAGATATTCTATCTGCGGGAGATGAAATCTGTGTTGCTTTAATTTGTATCTCTTGAATGACCAGTGATGCTGAACATTTTTTCATATATTTATTTTCCATTTTTACTTCTTTATCTGAGAAGTGTCTATTCATTTCAGATGGCCATTTTCAGATTGTGTCTTTAAATTGTGGTGGGGGAATCCTGATTTTTTTTTTCTGTTCTTTATATATTCTAGATGCTAGCCTTTTGTCTAAGGAACAGCTGCCAAAGTTTTTCCTCATGTTGAGGGTTGTCTTTTCACTCTGTGGTGGTTTCTTTTGTTGTGCAGAAGCTCTTTAATAATATATCTCATTTGTTGATTATTCTTTGCATTATTTCCTGTGTGCTCATGATTTTTTTCCATAAATTGTCTACACCTATGTCTTTAAGCATTTTAACTATTCTATCTTTGAATAGATTTTGAATTTCTGTCTTGGTATGAATTTGATCTTGATTCATTCCAATTTCAATTTATTGCATGATGAGATATATGGGCCTAGGCTCAATGATTGGCATGTGTGAAGCCAGTTTTTCCAGCACCATCTATTAAAGTGACTATCTCAATTCCAGTGAAGATGTTTCATCCCTTTGTCAAACCAAATGTATAAATAAGGATCAAAACATACTATAGATATTGAGAAATGGCAAAAAATATTCAAATAGAAAGGGAAACAAGAGAAAGGGCAAGCATAAAGAAGGAAGAGAAAATAAAATACAAGGAAAAAAAGCTTCTGTAAAGAAGGAGGGTAAGAGGTGTGGAAGGGAGGGGAGGGGAACAGGAAATAAGGAAGACTTTATTATGTACTGGTACAAATTCCCTACCATCATCAACTAATAGAACTAATTGCTAACACTTATGAAATACTTTCTGCATGTGAAGTGCTCTTGTAATAACCTTAGAGACCTTAACTCATTCACTCTTCATAACAAATATATGAACGAAAGTTTTATTGTGATCCTTACTTTACATATGAAGCTAAGTAACTTACCAAAGATGATACTTCTTGTAAGTGATAGCAAAGCTGGGATTTCAATGAATAGGAAGAGTTGTTCTAATAGTGTTTGTGGACAGAATACCATGTCTGCATCTTGCACAATGAATAACCACTAAGACAACAATATGCAATGTATTATTGAAACTGTCATACTAATCGGTTTTGAAACTGTCTCACTGCTATTTGTTTCTCAATAAAATTATTGTTAAAAATAAAAAAAAGAGGATCACTGTGAGTTCCAGACCAGCCTGGGAGCTGTAAAAGTAAGCACAAGGGCATCCCAGACTGCACATCAGACCCTATCACATCAGACCCTATCACAAAAAAAGCAGAACTTTATTATCCTTTCCTAGGTTGGTGCATATTTGATCTGTTTTCAAAATTTAGCTATTTCAAACTGTGCTGCTATGAACACAGGTTCATATGTATTGCTGTAGTATGATGTTTTCAATTTCTGTATGAAAACACCCAGAAGGAAATAGCTGGGATGAATGGGACTTCTAATCCTAATTTTTTGAGGAATCTCCACACAGATTTCCACAGTGGTCATACAAGTTTACACTACCACCAATAGTCTAGATGTGTTCTTTTATTCCTATAGCCTCTCCAGTATTTGTTATTGGCTGATGTCTTGATAAGAGCGATTCTTTCAGTATAAGATGAGATCTTAGTGTTAATTTGCATTTCTTGAATGACCTATGATGTCGAACATAATTCTATATAATTATTTTCCATTTGTACTTCTCCATCTGAGAAGTGAGTATTTATGTCAAATGCCCATTTTTGGTTTGGGTCTTTAAATTTGGAGAGGTTTATTAATTTATTTTTTTAAAGTTTTGTATGTTCTAGGTAACAGTCTTTTGAGGAACATTTGGCTGTTTTTCCCCCAATTCATGGGTTTTCTTTTTATTCTGATAGTGATTTCTAATCTGAGAAATTATTTTGATGATAACATTATACAATGCAATAACTATTGTCAATATCCTATCATCTTGTGAAATTCTGTATCATTTTTTCTCTCCTGAAAATAAAAATATTAAGGAAAGAAAAACCTTGTCTTTTTTTCAGCTTTTGGGATCAAATCTTGTATTTCACATATGCTAGTCATGGCTTCTTCTACTGAGCTCAATTAATGTCTTAATAGAACTTTCATGTTCTTTTGTTTCCTCTACTGTACAGTCTATTCCAATTTTATCCATGGTTGAATACAGTTTCTCTCTGCTTGTCTTGATGTAAAGATAATTGTATGACTAGGTAATCCTGTGCCAGTATAAATTCAAGAAACGTAACTTCAATTGGATGCTGAAATACTATTTAATTAATTAATTAATTAATTTGTAGACATAGTCTTCCTATGTAATCTAAATTGGACTGAACATTTTTGAGATCATTCTGACCCAAAGTCAGAGATTTGTGAATGGTGAATTTACATAAAGAGCCTTCTATTGTTTGATAAGTAGGTACTATATATACTTTGTACCAATGATACAGTAAAAGTTTTTTCCTACTTTTAAATTTTTGGACTGACAGATGAAAAAAAATATATATATTATGATATTTTGAAATATATATTCTTAAAGAGTAAAATGAACTAATTAAATATTCATTGCTTCACATATCTTTTTGTGGTAAGAAAATGTGATATCTATTTACAAATTTTCAAAACATTTATCAATCTTTATTTGAGTGTGTAGGTTTTCTACACAGTCAATCCCTCATTATCAACAACAAAAATTAATATTTTTCCAACACTCAGAACTGAACCTTAATCTACCTCTGATTTTGTTACCCCACTGGTCTATATTTGCTATAAGCAAATAGCCTGGTGTCTTTGCCTTCTCCCAACCATTAAGCAATTTGTCAGCCTGAGCATTCTCAGCTGGATTCCTTTTTCTTTTTATAAAAAGAGGCAATTTTCTGAGAAGAAACATACATTTAAATTTGTCTTCATGCTAAGTCTTATAAGAGTAGTATGATCCTGGAGAGCTCTATTTGGGGAGTAAGTTTTAGTGTGTGTTTTAAATTATACCTTTATAACACACACTAAATTGTACATTGTACATTTCTAAATTGTCTACTCCAGTACAGCTGTTGTGGCTTGTTTGAGGACTGTTGATTAATTGTATGAAAAGTAACACATTGTTTCTTACATATAATGTCATGGTGATCTCTAAAGGGCTTTGTAGAGTTCTCAGTGGGAGACAGAGAGAGGGAGAGAGAGAGAGAGGGAGAGAGGGAAGGAGGAAGGGAGAGAGAAAAAGAGGAGAGAGAGAGAGAGAGAGAGAGAAGACATTCTCCTATGTATGTATTCCGTCCTTTCCTCTTTTGGATAAATCAATTTGTGCTTGCCAGGACACATCTATGTAACTGGTTAACCACTTTCTGAAATATTTCCTGTCATTTTGTTCATGAAATAAATCCCTACCATTCTCCAATCTGTGAAGCAACAAATTTGGTTTCTTAAGGACACTCCAAAGTGGTCTTATCTACATCTTTTGATTATCTTAGGTAGAAGAAAGCTAGTTTTCTGTTTATTTTTCTTTAATTACTATGAAAACAGCATCATTGTGTAGTGCTATTGAAATCAACTTTATAACTACAAAATGAACACAAAGTGGAAGAATCTTATCAACAATCCAAATGGAAGAATGCAACATCTTGAAGTTTCCTTCTTAGTCTTCTTTTATCACCAAAATGGAAAATAACAGAAAAAAAATGATACACCTATAATGCAGAATTAAAAGGAAGGAAAGTCTGACATACACTAAGAGACAGTGAAAACATTAAGGACACTGGGCTGAAAGTAATGAACGCAGCACAAACAGTTAAGTTTTTTTTTTTTTTTTTTTTTGTCTTTTTTGAAACAGGGTCTCACTATGCAGTTCAGGCTGGCCTTAAGCTCACTTTGTAGCTCAGGCTGGTCTTGAACTCAAAACAATCCTCCTGCCTCAGCTTCCTGAGTGCTGGGATTATAGGCCTGCGCCACCACACCCAGCTTAAAGGGCTATTTTTTTTTTTTTTTTTTCCAGAACTGGAGATTGAACTCAGGCCCTTGGGCTTGCCTGGCAAGCACTTACTCTACTGAGTATCTCCCCAGCCCTAGACAGTTAAGTATTGTATGATTCTGCATATGTGAAGTACTCAGTGCATTTGAAATCTTAATGACAAAACTAGGATTGCGGCGTAAGAGAAAAGGGAGGAAGAAGGAAAGGTTCTTTCTAAAAGAATACATAATTTCATTTTTACAAGATGGGAGAGTTAAGGTGCTGGTATTGTTTGCTCAGTGCTATAAATATGTGTAATACCTCTGATATATACAAATAAAATTGTTCTTTTTTATTTTTATTTTTTTGGTGGAACCAGGGATTAAACTCAGGCCCTTGTGCTTGCCAGGCAAGTGCTTATTCTATGGAACCATCTCCCAACCCCAAAAATTGTTCTAATAATAAATGTTGTTGCATATATTTTAACAACATAAAAATCGGAAGGGTACTGAATGTCTGTGTTGATTTTGTTAGTGTGCATGTTTGCAGCTTTTGAAAATTGCTAAGTTTTTTATTGTTTATATGTTAAAACAAACACCGTTGTTTTAATGTCCTTAAAAACACTTGTTAGAAAGTTTCTAGGATTTCTACCCTGGGGAATCCTAGAAAGGAAGAAAGTAAAACATACTTTGAAAACTGTAGGTACTTGAGAAAAATTTGAAATGTCCATTTAAATAATATAATCATTTTTTAGTAGGCTATAATGATCAGTTCCTATTTTATTTGCATGTGTTCTGATCTAAATATTGTTTCTCCTAAATACATGAAAAACTATGTCACAAGCCACTGAGAGAAAGACATTAGTAATAGAATTCTTCATGGAAAATCCAATGACATACATGGGTTTCCAAATAGTTTCCTGACATTCCTACCTTACTTATTTTTAAGATAATTGACTTATCTCCTCAAACATAGCCAAATTATGCAGAGGAGACTTGAAGACTTTTACATTTATGTTGCTATGCTGCTTTTTAAAGAGTTTACATAGTCATTATCTTAAAATATATTTATATCTGAGAAGAAATCAATAAATTTTGGACTTTGGAGTTTTGCAATATTGTAAATATTAATTTTTTATAATATAAAAACTAATATAATGAAATTATAAGTATTCATATTTTCCTCATCTCCAGGAAATGGTAAATGCAATTAAAACTAATAAACAGATTGTACACAGTGATTGAAGTTTCATTGTACCTCTAATAGTACCTCTGCAAATCCAGTATCAGTTTTAGAATAAGACTAGGTGATTGCTGTTGTAATCCAAAAATCAGAAACCAGACTCAACTCAAAAAAGCGATTTATTTAGCTGAACTCTCATCTCCAAGTATGTGCGCACTGATCTGAAGTGAGGCACAATTTTTAAAGGGAAAAACCACAAGAGTAGGGGGAGGACGGGGGATTTTACAAAGCTTATTTTGTGTTAGTCATGACCAAGGGTTAGCTCTTACTCCGTGTAGACGACGTCACATTTTGCAAACCCTACAGGAACATGTCCTTATTTGGCTTAGGCATTGTTTTTGTTCCAGTAGTCGGAAGGACATCTGATGACAGCTTCAGCCATTTTCGGGAGTTCTGTTTGTTCCCATAATGGGAAGGAAAGTTTAACTCATTCTGTGGAATGTTGAAGAACATTTCTTTATCTTGTCTCAGAATGCTGAGAAACACTTTCTTATCTGTACAAACAGTCACATCTTGCGGTTAAGCATGGGTGGGAGGACAAGATATCACAAAAGGGAATTCACATGAGTTTTACAAAACGAAGTCGGTCGAGCCAGCTTGCAACAATCGCCTGTGGCTGCCTCTCAGGTGTTTAGTTCTTTACACCCTTTGTCGGATTCACAGTTCTGAGCAGCCAAGAGTTGCCAATCAGCATAGCTTCTTGTTCCCACGGAATCTTAGACTGATAACAGCTACAATAAATTGAAGAGGGAAATATTTTTTTTTTTTCTGTCTCTCCCCACTTAAAGAATTTCCCCACAGGGAGGGGTTGGGGCTGAATAGTGACACAAAAGTAAGTGATACAGTTAGTTTAGGTTTGCCTTCATTTGTTTTTCAGAAGTTATATATTGGCATTGGAGAAGACAATGTTGAGAGAGTTCGTATCCGCAAGTCAGGTAGTCAAAATATCAGACCTCCTTTGTTCACAAATTTATTGTTAAGTCTGCTCATTGTGGTCATATTTTTCAGCTTTGTAATAGAAACTTCTTCTAGGGCTGGGGAGACAGATCAGTGGTCTAATTGCCTGCTTGGCAAGAACAAACACTTGGATTCAATCCAGAATATGGCATGCCTTCTTGATAGCCCTAGAATACTGGGCATGCTGTGCCAACCACCAAAACCTGGCTTTTTTTTGGACCATATCCATAAACCCAGTGTTGGGGAGGCTGAGATTGGAGGACCACTGTGAGTCTGACCTGCATAGTGAGGCTTTCCACCAGTTAATTAATTAATTAATTAAAAATAAAACTTCCTTGAAATCAGTAGTCTGCTGATTGTTCCTTCATTTGTACGTGTTCTTTGAACCCTCTTGGCCTGCATACCAATTTAGTTTGTAAATCTCTTCTTCTATTTTTTCTGTGTGTGTGTGTGTGTGTGTGTGTGTGTGAGAGAGAGAGAGAGAGAGAAAGAGAGAGAGGCAGAGAATGAGAATGTAAATGCAAAAGAAATTGGGAAAAAGAAGGAAGACAAATCTTAACAATTTCCATATAATCATTAAAATCAAATGTAACTTTACATATAAGTGGAATTATATGTATACATTTACATATAAACTATTTACAAACATTGGGAGTTTGAAAGAAGAGATAATAAAACGTTAGTATAAACATTTGCATATGTGTTCATGTGTGTAATTACAATCATATATGTAGATTCTGAAATTTTCTTCTGAGAAAATTTTCTTTAATGAAAAAAATAGATGAAAGAGAAAATGTTCAGAAATGTTTTAGTGTTTTTCATTCAAAACATCTATTATACTTGTTTCAAATAAAATTGCAATGGGCTGGCTAGATAGCTCACTGGAATAAAGCATCTGTAATCCTAGCACTTGGGAGGCTGAAACAAGAGGATCACTATGAGTCCAATCTGTATAGTAGGAACCTGTAGACCATGTACTAAATACATTAAATAAATAAATATTAAATAAATTACCAGAGAAACTTGAGCTTCTACATAACAATATTGGTGATTTTCTAGATTCTAGTTCCTGTTACTTCTAAAGCATAACTCTACACTTAGAAAAAATATCATTTTTTGTAAGAACTAACCATATTCTATTTTTACTGAAGCAATCTTACAAGAGAAAATTCTATAAAATATGTTGAACTTATTTAGTGTAAAGAAACAGAAATGCTTACAAACTGAAATCATTATTTCTTAGAAATGATAGTTTACCAAATACAATTGTACTGCGACCAGGTTCTTCACTCCATTATGGATTGAATGTAAGAACAACCACCTACCACTATCAGTGTAAAAAAATAATAAAAGTTTTTGTCCAGCCTGATTTTTCAGTGAATCATATGACTATATAGTTATTCTATGTATTTATTTATGTTCATGTGTTTTATTATCTAAAGAAAACACAAAAGAGTGAAACTCAAAAACCTGAAACACAGAATTTCTTTAAACAAAAACAATAGGAACTTGACATTAGTTGCTGTACTGCATAAAGTTGTCTTCAAATTACTTCTTCAGATTACCAGATATAAGCATTCAAAATTGATAAAGCAAAAGAAAAAACATAAGAAATTAAAAAGATCAAGAAAAAAATTAAGTATCGAGTTCTCACCTCTGTAGACCATCAGAAATTAGCAGTACAATTGTACAAGCCATCCTGCATACATTCATAAATATATCTCTCCTTCCCTTTTCTTCATCCCAGTTTTTTTATTACCTTTCAACAAATTCATTCCCTTTCAGTCTCTATCGTACCTTTCGGACTTTATTTACCCTCTCATGTTCTTACACTAGGAAGAAAGTACCATGTTTGCACATGCAGGACTGATTCATTTCACTTATGTGCATGGTCCATTTACCTATAAAAGCCCCAAATTTATCTTTTTTATTAGATGAGTAATACTCCCCTTGTATAAAAATGCCACATATTTCTATCCATTCCTCAGTTGGTGGACATTTGAGTTGTTTCCAAGATTTAGCTATGACAAATTGTGGTACTATGAACATGGATGCACAAATATCACTGTGGTACAATATTTTCACTTCATTTAGAAAGATAAATCGCAGGGGAATAGCTGGCCTGAAGGAGACCTCTAGTCATAGTATTTTGGGGAATCTGCACAATGATTTTCAATGGTCATGCACTCTGAACAACAGGAGAGAAGGAAATCACTAGAAGAAAAAAAAGAAAACCCATGAATTGGGGAAAAATTTCCTTTTTCCACAAAGTTCTGCAGCATTTGTTATTGGTTGACTTCTTCATGATAGCCCTTCTTTCTGGGATAAGATAGGATCTCAGTGTTTCGTTTGCATTTCAATCTTTTTTTTTTTTTTTTTTTTTTTTTTTTTTTTTTTTTTTTTTTTTTTTTTTTTTTTTTTTTTTTTTTTTTTTTTTTTGCAGGACCAGTGATTGAATGCATACCCTTACACATGATAGAGAAGTGCTTATTCTACTGAGCCATCTACCCAGCCTCTTCATTTGCATTTCTTGAATGATAAATGATGTTGAAAATTCATTGATATATTTATTTGCTAATTGTATTTCTTTTTTTTTTTCTTCTTTTTTTAAAAATTGTATTTCTTTATTGGAGATGTATGTATTCATCTCAAATACCCATTTTTGGATTGGGTAAATTTTGGGCTCCCAATTTTTTTTTCCTTATAATTTTTATATGCTGTAGATAGAAGACCTTTGTCTGAGGTATAGTTGTTCATAATTTATCCCTAATTCATGGGTTTTCTTTTTTTTTCTTCTAGTGATTTCCTTTGACATGCACAAACTTTTCAGAAAGATGAGATCCCAGTTACTGATTCTTTGAAGTATTTCCCAGGCAGTTTGGTTGTTCTTTAATGAACGCTATCCCTATTCCTATATCTTTAAGATTTCTATGTACTTTTTCTGCTAGAAGATTTAGTGCTTCTGATTCAATACTTAAATTTTTGATACATTTTGGCTGTAGTTTTTTGCAAGGTGATAGACATGGTCAAATTTTAGTCTTCAGCAGGTGAAAGGGCAGTTTTTCCAGCACCATCTATCTTCCTTCCAATAAACAGGTTTGGCCTCCTTGTCAAACGTAAGATGATTGAATATCTTCGTAGTTGGTTCTTCATCTTCTAATCTGTTCCATTGAGCCTGAGGTCTATGTTTTTGGTGGTTGGGGGAGTGGGGGAAGTTAATGTCATGCTGAATTTATCACAGTAGCTTTGAAGAGTAATTTCAAGTCAAGGATTGTGAGATCTTTTGCTTTTCCTTTTTTGCCTATGATTGTTTCTGCTATTCTAGATCTCTTCTGGTTCAAGATGAATTTTAGTGAAAAAATATTAATTTTACAAATGTTTTCTCTAGATCTTTGAGGTATGCTGATGGTATTTTTGAAAACTGTATTTAGTACATTGTCTATAGGGACTCACTGCACAGATCAGATTTGTAGCGATTCTCCTGTTTTCAGCTTCCCAAGAGCACCAAGTCTTAATCACTCTCTCAGTATGTCCCGGTGATCAAGTTGGCATGGCACACTGGGAATTGAGTGCCAGTCTCTGGGTGTGCCTAAGCAGGTACTTTAATCTGCTGAGCTATCTTGCCAGCCTGCAGATGTTATTTTGATTGAGATTGCATTAAATCTCTGTAGCAGTTTTGGGACAATGATGATTTTCAAAATATTGTTTCTTTCTATCCATAAGCAAGGAATGTCTTCCGTTTTCTGAAATCCTTTCCAGTCATTTTTCCCAGATTATTTTAACTTTTACTATAAAAAATCTATTACTTCCTTTGTGAAATTGATTCCTAAGTATTTCAATTTTGGGCGTATTGTGAAAGGCATGGTTTCCCTAATTTCTCTCTTGGTGCCTTTGTTGTTTATGTATAGAAATACTATTCATAATTTTTGTATAATTTAACTCAGCTATTGATTTTTGAGTGTTGACTTTGTATCCTGCTATACTAAATACAGTTTTCAAAAATACCATCAGAATTTGCCTATTAAATCTACAAGACTCATGGTGGAGTTTTTGAGTCTTCCTTGTACAGCATCATGTCATCTGAAAATAATGATCATTTCACTTGTTCCTTTAAAATCATTATTCTCTATCTATCTGTCTGTCTGTCTCTCTGGTCTCTGTCTCTCTCATCTTCTTGTCTAGTTGCTCTTGATAATGTTTCCTGAACTATATTGAATTAGAGTGGTAACAGTGAACATCATTATCTTGTTCCTCACTTTAAAGTGAAGGCTACCAGTTTTTGTCCATTTAGTATGATGATTTGTCATAAATTGCTTTTATGAGGTTGATGCAAAGGCCATCTATTCTGATTTTCTGTAAGGTTTTTTTATGATAAAAGCTACCTTTATTTAAAAAAGTTATACATACTAGAAAAAGCATAAATGATACATGTAAACAATTATTTACCAAATACTATTTTTCCTTGAAAAAGGTGCAAATGATCTTTAAATGTAAACACAAAAGTTGCCAAACATTTTTGTTGTGTGAGAAAGAAGGTGAAGGTTATTCCTTTTGGTTGCAGTTAAAAGCCTGAAAGGTTTTCCTGCAAAATGCTTTGAAAAGAACTGGCCTATGAGTGTAATGCAGAAAAAAATTAAGCAGTGTATCATCACCATTTATTTTCGTACAATTTTAACTTTTCATCAGGAAACACAATTTGAGAGAAGTGACAACGGCCTTACAGAATGCTGGTAATGATACACAGCTTGCATAAAAGAGCCCAGACATTGATAAATGCCCCGCTGTCTTACACTCATCAGCATGAGCTTCTACAGAAAGCAGAGACTTTATTCTCTAGGCAGCTGTAATTGAAAGTGAATCTCAGCGACACCAGACCTGAGCATTAAGTGTAAACTGAGGAACAGTGCTGACTCCTGGGAAGGGCACTTCACCATTCCACTCCCTGGTAGAAATCAGGACACAGGAAGGAAAGCTGCTGTTCTTGGCAACATTTGTGAGCACAAACTCTTGCAGAGTTGCATATGATTACATCTGGGTGGTTCCCAAGACAGCGGATGAAACTCATATGCTATTTTACAAGAGGCACTGAGCAGAGCTCTAGAAGTAGCAGGAACTCCATGAGGGTATTAAAAAAAAATAAATGGAGTGAAAACAAGTTCATTTATAAGTAAAGAAGTTATGAATTTTGCTGAAAAAAATTGTAGCATTAGGATCTTGCTTTTATGATTTGATTTTCCTTCTGAATTTACTATTTAGTAGGATGTGGTTTTGTTTTAGATTTTCAAGTATTCTGTTTTTTTTTTTTTTTTTTTTTTTTTTTTTTTTTTTTTTTTTTTTTTTTTTTTTTTTTTTTTTTTTTTTTTTTTTTTTTTTTTTTTTTTTTTTTTTTTTTTGCAGAGCCAGGGATTGAACTCAGGCCCTTGTGCTTGCCAGGGAAGCACTTATTCCACTGAGCTATGTCCCCAGCCCTTCAAGTATTCTGGTATAGTGCAAGGGTGATGACCAGTAATACACTGCTCACACCTGTCTTCATCACTAATCCTTGTGGTAGCAGAGTCAGGATGGAGGGTCTAGTTGTAACAACCAGATTATACATAAGCTTTCTGCCCTTATTGGTGTTTGCAAAATTAAATTAATACCTTACAAAGTAAGTTTTGCTTGGAGATTTCTTTTTCTTTTGAGACAGGGTCTTGCTATATAGTCAAGTTTCAAACCTCCCATGTGACTGAGGCTGGCCTTGAGCTTTCAAAAATTCTGCCTCAGCCTCTTCTCAAGTACTGGTATTACAAGAGTGTGCCACAATGCCCTGAGATGTTTGGATTTTCTTTTTGTGGGAGAAAAAATAAGTAAAAAACAAAACAAAGTCCAAGCTAAAAAAAAAAATCCCCAAACCAAAACACTATGACAAATTAAAACAAAAAATAAAGTCTTCTGCACAAAGTTGAAAATTATTGTGTAAAGGTGGCATCTTACAGGTGAAAGTTATTAGACTTGTATTTCCATATGTTGAAGCACCAGCAAGGAATAAATTTGTTCTAATGTCTTCTCAAATGGTACAAAGCTTCAAAGTCAAAGCTCTCCCGAATACAGAGGAAACCCATACAAGCCTGTCTTCTACATGCTCACCATATATGGGATTCACAATGTGTCATTTTAATAACTCCAACACCATCTCCTAGCCGATGGTAATTCATCCCACCATACAACCTCAACGTATTGGCATCAGGATCAAAAACTTCGATGGTCTTCAAGTATGTCGTGCCATCAAAACCTCCGACTGCCATGAGCTGTCCATTGACCACTGCCAGACCAACTCCCATGCTTCGGAATGCCATGGCCACCACTGGAGACCACTGGTAAGTCCTGGGGTTGTACCTCTCAGCACTGCTGAGCTCTGTGGTGTCATCTCTGCCTCCCACAGCATAGATCATGTCTTGATACACAGCACAGCCCAGGTGTTTCCGCTGGGTCCCCATGGGGGCAATAGTGTGCCATCTGTTTTCTTGAGGATTGTAGCGCTCCACTGTGTTGAGTGGAGATGTCCCCTCAGAGCCACCTACAGCATAAAAGAACCCTCCCAACACAGCCATGGCCACGCCCAGTCTCCTGGTGCTCATAGACACCACCTGCGTCCACTTGTTCTCCTTCGGATCATACATCTCAACAATATTGAGGCAAGATACACCATCTTGGCCCCCCACAGCGTAGAGAAAACCACCAAGAACAGCCACACCAACACTTGTCCTGCAGGTACTTGTGGGGGGCACATCGCTGCTCCACTGGATTGTTTTGGGGTCATATCTTTCAACGCTATTGAGATAAGAGGATCTATCATGGCCTCCTACTACATATAACAGGTCATTGAGAACACTGACCGCACCCCACACGATCTTTTGCTCATGGAAACTACCATTCACCATTCATTGGTGTGTGGATTCATATCATTCGACACTGGAAATGGCATCTGCACTGCATCAACCACCAACTGCAAAGAGTACTTCTCCACGTTGGACTGATTTCTGTGGCCTTGTCCTTTGTCCCTGCATCAATGGTCATTCTTGAGGCAACAGGGGTTTTTGGCTTCATCTACCAAATCTCTGCATTCTTCATCACTTTTGATGAGAGGATCAGAGCCCACTGTGCCCACCAGGAACTTGGGACTAAGCAAAGGCTAACGAACATGCTGCAGCACCTGGGGTAACTGAGGACATCTTTCTTGAATACTATATTTGACCCAGGCCATCACTGCATTGAATACTTGTTCTTCACTGCAAACATTTATCTCATCACTAGATATTATATCAGTGAGCTGATTGGCTGGAAGTAACATGAACTCTTTATTCTTCATTACCTCTTGAAAGTTATGTTGAGTGAACTTGTCTGCTGTCCTTAGTAACTCACAGCAAGAGTGTGTGTCAGCAAAAGCCCGAATGCCCAAGCAGTTAGATGGATCTAACTGTCTCTTTAAGAATTCACAGCAGGCTTCCTGTATCTCTGCTAGCTGGAGGAGACAAGCAGCTAGCAAGAAGGTCTGAACATTGCTTTCTTCTACAGTTATGTGGGAGGTATACGTGAAGTCAATCAGTAATTCCATAGTCCTCTTGTCTATGTCTTGGATCACTACTTCTGTCTGATGGCTCTCAGCCAATATTCCTGTAAACATAGCTCAAAAGTAGGGACTACAGGCTGACAAAATGACTCGATGAGCATATATCTTCTTAGCGTGCACGACTAACACCATGTCACATAGCTCCCGGTGCTTTCTCAAAAGGTTAATCACTTCCAAGGTTTGTAGAGGATGCTTGCTTGAGATATAGGGCACACAGGCAGGCTGGAGAACCTCTTCTGGCAGTTTGTTGGGGTCTCTGAGGTGCAGAGACTTGTTACATCCATGCCAGTCTCTCCTGCTCAAATGCTGGTACACTATTTTGTATGTGTCAGACATTTCTGCTTCTTGGGTCTTGTTTATTTTCGTTTTAGAAAAAAACTTCCATTTATGATATTCTTAATGCAATCTTTTTCTTTTTCCATTGCTGGGGATTGAACCTGCACATTGGCTTTTCTTCCATGCACCATGTAAAGCTCCCATTACCACACCTTAAAGCCGGATGGGCTCTGCCACTTTCTTCTCTACACTTGCCTCCTCTCCCCTCCCTTCCCCTCCCCTCCTCTCCCCTTCCCTTCCCTCCCCACCCCTCCTCTCTGCCCCCACCTCTGCCACCGCTACCACCACTACTGCAAGAAGGATGCAGCTCTTTGTAAGATTTTTTTTTAATGAGTGAGTGTTAGACTTTATCAAAATCTCTTTGTGTACATATTGAGATGATCATGTGGTGATTTTGTCTTTGGCTTTGCTGATGTTGTGCATAATTGTTGTGGATTTACATATATTCAACCATTCCTGAATTTCTGGGATGAATTCTACTTGGTTGTGATGTATATTATTTTTACTGATTTGCTGCATTGTTTGCTCATATTTTATTTAGCATTTTCACATCTGTGTTCATTAAGGAGATCATTGGCCTATAGTTCTCTTTTTTGGTTAGGTCTCTCTTCAGTTTTGGTATCAGTGTAATACTTGCCTCCAGGAATGAGTTTGTGAGAATTGCTCCCTTTCAATTTCATTGAAGAGTTTGAGAAAAGTTGGAAGTAAGTCTTCCCTAAATTTCTTATAGAATTCAACCGTGAATTCAGCAGGACCTGCATTTTTCTTTGTTGGCATTTTTAAAATAATATTTTATATTTCATTGTCTTATTTGGGTTATTGATAATTTTTATATCATTTGACTCAGCTTTGGCAATATATGTATCTAAGAATCTGTATTTTTCATCCTGTGAAGGATTTTGGAAATAGGTATTGATGATCTTCTCAATTTCTTTATAGTCTATAGTTATAAGTGATTTCACAATTTTCATTCCTTATTGAATGAATTTAATGTTTTGTTTCTTTTTTTTGATGTGGTTGATTAAGGGTTGGTCATTTTAATTTATTTTTTTAAAAGAACAAACTCTTTCATTCACTAATTATTTGTGTTGTTATTTACTATCTCTATATTGCACAAATTTCTGCTTTGCTTTTTTTATGTATTTAGTACAGGGTCTCACTACACAGATCAGACTCCTAGTGATTAAGCTCTGGGATTACAGGTGTGCACCACCACACCCAGTCTCAATTGCCACCTCAGTGCGCCCCAGGGTGAGAGCCAGCATAGCAAGTCGGGGACTGAACCCTAGTCTCTGCTTCTGCCTTGGCAGGCACTATAATGCATTGAGCTCTGTGACTTTTGCTTTGATTTTTGTAATTTCCTGCCTTCTTGGGGCTTTGAGCTTGACTTATTCTTCTTTTTCCAGGACCTTGAGTTCAGCATGAAATTACTTATTGCACTTGTTTTGTTTTCCTAATGTGAGAGTTTATCACTATGTATTTCCCTCTTGAGACAGCTTCCATTGCATCCTACAGTTCTGTTAACTTGTATATGCACTTTCATCTGATCTGTTTATATTGCACCCTAAAAGTTTCATCCTAGTACAGCCAGTTCTCTTACTAAAATGACACATGCTCTGATTCAATTTGGAGGACAGGAGATCTGACATTCACAGGTTACTTGGCTCTGAAAGTATGTTAAACTTGGTCCCTGGCATGGACCCTAAAATGCTTTGGGGATGAGGGGCAGGTGACTGTGATCAAGTAAACAGTTGCTGCAGGCTCATTCCTAAGGTCAAAGAAAACTTTTCCCATGTTCCTCTGTCTCAATCCATTTTCTTTATCTTTAGTAGAAAAGAATACTAAAATTCCCCTTTGTATATCCCCAGTAAAAATATACATAGTATTAAATAATAAATAAAACATTATTATATTCCCTGAAAGGGTCTTTTAAAAAAGCTAATAATTTATAAGAAATTGTAAATATAAGTATGCATTTTATATGGTATTTTATTTGAAATTGTGTAATTTAGTTGATATATGGAACAATTACACAGAATCTTTAAGCATGGGTATGAATGCAAACTAAATGAGATAA